>JNEM01016858.1:0-22922 GCA_000697335.1 Conidiobolus incongruus B7586
ACCTTCTTTATAAAGTTAATTAATATACAAATGAATTTTTTAAAAAAGGATTTAAATATAATAATACTAATAAAAAAAATTTGGTATATTTGTAAAATATTATATAAAATAATAACAAAGAAAGAAAAAAGATATAGTTATATATTATTAAATATATCCTTTTATTTTTCAAACCCATAAATTTATAACTTATCTTAAATAAATATTAAAGGTTAATATCTTTTTTGAAAGTTTACTAAATATATCTAAATATATTTATTTATTATCAAATAATATACTTTAATTATATATTATAGTTTCAAGTAATCTAATATATATAATTATTTTAGTTATTAATTAAAATATATATATTTTTGATTTTATGATTCATTTTTGCAAGTTAGTATAATATCAAAAATTATAGTCAAATCTATATACAAAAAAGAAATATTTATAATTTATTAATACCTAATTTAAAAAAAATAATTATATAAATAAAAATCATAATTATATTTTAACAAATATAAACTTTTAAACTTTTTAAGTTTATTTATGAATTTATTATTTAAAACTAATAGATGGTAAATAAACAATAACAGAATAAATTTAACCAGATATTGGAGTTAAAACTATATCTTTTGATAAATATAAATATTATTTGAAAATTTCAAAATGATTTAAAAGTCAATTGTCATATATAAAGAAAAATATTAGATATTTTATTCAAAAAAATATTAAAAGAAAATATAAATAATATAAAAATCAAAATTAACATACTTGCTCAAATTAATATAATAATGGAAGATATATTAAAGTTCTGTAATTTTACATAATTAAATTAGTATTTTAATATATAAAAATATAAAAAAATAATATTAATATAAATTGAAAAAATTCAAAATAATTATTTATAATTATGTTTAAAAAGAGCAAAAAGCATATTAAATAAAATAAGGAATGATTTTTAGATGATATCAAAGATGTTTACACATACTGTTAAGTGTATCAATTAAATTATTAAATTATTAAATTTTACCGTTTTGAAATATAGAGCATATATATTATGAATTATAAAGATTATAAAATTTTATAGTTTTCATTTATTATAAAATTTTAATTTTTGATATTACAATTGAATATTGAATAATATTGATACATTAAATTTGTGATGAATTGTTTATTCAATTAATAAAAATAATTAATATTAAATTGAATTTGCAAAATATTACAGGATTAAATGTTAAGCTTGAATTATGATGTAGTGGACCAAAAATTTATTATTCATATTTAAATATAATTAATAAATGATGTGATAATATGGAATAATCTATTAAATGGTTTGGTTTATAATTCAAAATTTGATTGGATTTTGTTTTGATTTTATTTTAAATTTTGGGAGTTGGGCTGAATTT
This sequence comes from Conidiobolus incongruus B7586, assembly GCA_000697335.1. NCBI lineage: Eukaryota > Fungi > Entomophthoromycota > Entomophthoromycetes > Entomophthorales > Conidiobolaceae > Conidiobolus > Conidiobolus incongruus. Next base: position 1,392 of record JNEM01016858.1, read on the forward strand.
ATGAGCAGTCTAATTATATTCAATGTTTCAATTTCACATAATTTCATGGGTTTATAATAAATTTAACTATAACAAATTTTCATAATATTTAAAAATAATTAATTTGTAATTTTATAGTTGGTATTTAATTAAATGCTTATATATTGATAAAAATTATTTTGAACATATTATTATGAAATTTAGTGTTATAATTTTATTTCTTAATAAATTGAATAAATTTTATTAATAATAATTATTTATATTTAATATTTAATATTTATTGTATGAAATATCAATCCTTATCAACGAATTCATTGTACCATATACTAATGTTCGTAAAATTCTTAATGTATATTATTAATGTAATAATTCCAAATGGCTAACATTTTATTTGTAACAATTTGACATTTTAAGACTAAAAATGAAAATTGTGATGTATGAGTTTTGATTTGATAATGTCACAAGTCAGGTGACTCCCCTCCCACGTAACATTCTTACTTCAACTGAATGTAAGAGTCATTCCCCCCTTCACATGATAAGCTACTTCAACCCTATCCTTTAACCAGCCAATGATACAACCCTCCAGAAAACTCCAGAAATCCCACTACTCTATGCATTATATATAGAACCCAGAAACAGAGCGATTCTGCAGAGGAAGAGTTTGATCTGGTTCCTCCCAGCTATTTGGATTAAATCAATAAACCCCCCATCTCCCTGACATCTATCTGGAATTCCCTAAATCTCTCTCTTTAATTGAAACTAATCTGGACACGGCTTTCCAAAGACGTGCTAATAATGATCAATTTATAAATTAACAGTCAAAAGCAAATTAGTCATATTCATATTCATATTCAATACATATATTATCAAATTTTTAATGTGAATTTCAATCACCCAAATCTCTCACTTTATTTTAATACATTTTGATTATAAATTTTAAGTTTTATATTATTTAAAAATAAATTATTCTAGTACAAAACTAATCAATTGTAATATATTAATTTTAACTGAATACACTTAATATCAATAAGTAAAATATTAAAAAAATTGGCGTTTCTAATAAGTTTTTGGTTTTTTACAAATTGATTGAGGCTGGAGTAAAATTTATGTTAGATTCAAAAAAAAACTAAGGTTCAAATCAAAATATATAAATAAGAAAATATCAAATATCAAATACTAAATAATATACTATTCAAAACAATTTTAAGATGAATTTAATTTATCAAATATTATTGTTATGTCCGGTTGGGTTTGTCTTGGGACAAAGTAAGTAGTTAAACTTTCTATTGATATGTTTACTGATTAATTATTAGGTAAATGGAATGAAGGGTGTGTCGATCCACCTGAAGGCAAGGGATGCGTCAAAGGACTAGTATGTAGGTTTGATGAATTTTTGTATATCAATACTTGTCAATGTCCCAAAGATAAACCTAATTGTCCTGCTAGTAAGACCAATGGTAATAAAGGTAAAAACAAGGGTAATAAAAAGAAAGGGGGTGCCAAGGCCAAAGCTAGTGGTGGAAATAAAGGCTGAGGCAGGCCAGAAAGATTCTTATTGGATTTGATATAAATCTTCCTCATTTCACCATACATTGTAATATTATATAATCATATATAATAAAATACAGTGGGAATAATTTTTTTAATTTCAAAATCAAATTTTTTAATTGAGTTATATTCAAAGTCATTCATCCAAATTCGATGATATAATTTTAAAAATTCAATTTGACAATATATAATTTTAATAACCTTCATTTACTAAATAGGTGTTAAAAAAGTACTAAAATTAGTTTGATCAAAAAAAATTAAAACTTCCCAATATAAGTATCCGTAATTTTTGACAATTTTTCATTGTAAAATATAACCAACTGTATAGTAATACTGATTAACTTTAGAAAATTTTAATTTGAATATTAAAAGCTCAATAATATAAATCAAACAATTTCCACTATAAATACAAAAATATGGTAAATTTTATTATATTTGAATTATGAGCAATCAATTTAAAATAAGAGTTTTATCAATAATTCTATATAATTAGAATTTTTTTTATTCATTTGATTATTAGTTATAAAAAATGAATTAAATATTATAATTATTTTATTTGGGTGCCTTTCATTTATTAAAATTTCAATAATCCTTATCATTTTAATATTTGTTATTAGGTTCAGCTAGCTCTATAGCGAACCCCAACGATACTTTGGATACATCGATTAAATAATCAAAATCAATATAATTCACAGTATCATTAGCAGAATGATAATTTGGGGAGAATTCTGCTTCGAACAAATAGCCCGTCCTATATCCCTGCTCAAAGTAGGATGCGTGATCGGAGCAAGCATAGCCACATCTATCTTCGCCTACTGGGCTGTTAGTATACTTTTTGATCAAAAGTCTCAGAAATTGCGTCAGTGTGGGATCAGTATAGTCATTTACAACTTGAATACGTCTCTGATCTTTGGTAGCATAACCCACCATATCGTGCTGCAGCATCGCCACCACATTTCGAGTTTTATTCCTATAGGTTTGGGCAATTGCTTGAGATCCCAACAGTCCAACTTCCTCGGCTGCAAAGAACTGAAACTCCAGAGTTCTCTTGGGTTTGAATTTAGACTTGACGAGAGATTCAAACACTTCAAATAGGAGTGCAACTCCACTGCCATCGTCATCAGCACCTGGAGATCTTCCCATCACGGGGTTATTTTGATTGATACTGTCGAGATGAGCTCCCAGCACGACTATTTCATCAGGATTTTGCACTCCCTTGAGTGTTACTATGATACTGGGTTGATGCCAAACATGCTCAAATTTCTTTACTTCAATATGTCCATTATACTTCTTAGCAATAGTTTCGGCATATTCTTTAACAAATTGGGCAGCTTGAGTTCCTGTTTTGGTTGCATAATATCTAGTATGAAACGAACTCAACTTTTTCAAAAATACTTTTGCTCGATCTTTGTCAAGCCAACGTTGGGCTTTCTTGGTCAAGTGTTCATACCTAATAGATGTTGGAATTTCAACATTGCTGTTGGCAATCCTTCGATTGGTAGGGCCACTTTGAAAAGTATTGAAGGTCCTGTCCATGAAGTGCTTGCCACTTTGCAGTAGTCCCAAATACTCTGATTCTGATATCCATTGAGGCGCTTCATTTTCCGATCGTTGTACTTTGCGATAATGGTCGGTCTGATAATTGGATTCTTGAGTTCGATATAAGTTAAAATAAGCTAGAATGATTAATTGAATGAATTTCATGATTTAGTTCAATTAATTTTATAAAAATAAACACTAAAATTGAAGTTTATGTATTCTTTTATAGTACAAAATATTTAATTAATTATTATTTCCAATTAATTCAAGCATTTAATTCTTAATAATCTGTGCATTAATATTAATTATTTTAAAAAAATTAATTAATATTTTTAGTTTAAAATTCATCTTTCAAATAGTTATTTTAAACACATAATTAAAAAATATTTTTGTGAATTAATTTGAAATTATATGATGTATAATTGACTGGTTAATAAAACTCATTTTTCATAATAATAGAATAATTTAAATTTATTTTAAAAAATTTTAAGCTTTTTTCAAATTCATATTCATTCAATCAAAATTTATTATGAAATCAATATATTTGATATAAAATTTAAATAATTTAATATATATAAATATTGGCTTTTATAAAGTTTTTATTAGATATAATTTTTAATAGATAATTTTTTTGGGTATTTTATGGATATAGTATATTTCATTTTATCTCTCTTTTTCTAAAATTTACAATATTAATTGTAGATAATTTACATTTTAATACCATTCAAAGCAAATAAACTTATTAGGGTATTGATTATTCAAATTAACTATATCTAATCTATCATATAATTGTATAATTATAATAATATACTCTATGACACAATATGAATGATTAATTTTACAACATTTATATTTTAAACAAATTCTTATCTTTATTTTGAAAAATAATTAATAATATAAAATTTTTCAATAATTGAACTTTTTTCTATACTGTTATTGATTTTTTAAAATTGGGATCGTATTTGGATTCTATAAGTATATCAGCTTGATGATTGGAGATATATTCCTCCTTCAATTGTCGAATATCGATCATGCCAGGATAGTGAGGACAACTGAAATTATCGTAATTAAAACAACTGAAAGTCTGGTCGGAGTATCTGATCATCCAGCATGGGGGAACTTCTTGGTGAGTAGCTTTAATCTCCGCCGCGGAAGAGTCACCATTGGGATAACATTTTAAATGTCGGAAATGATTCCACTGGGGTACTGGCATCTGGCGTCCCATATGGATCATACCGTCCCACTGGGGGCATTGGTAAGTGTTGGATGAATACTCAAAGCAAGAGTAACTACCGTCAGAATTTTTCAGCCAGCACGGTGGGCAGTAACCCTTACACTTGTAATTGGGTTCTCCATTAATTTGACATGTGTCGACGCCTGCAATCAATCCTTGCATGTTGGGTTTTGATATATTTTTGTCTGTATATGAATTTGCCAATATGATTACAAAATATAGCAGTAACCAATATTCAATACTTAAAATCATATTCAATAATAACTTAAATGATCAGTCTCAACAAAATAGATTTCTAATTGATCCAATCACCACTATATATACCATTAACACTGTAAAAAACAGCTGACCAAAAAAGTTTGAAAAGATTGAATTCTCCCAAATGTTACAATATTGAATTATACTCTTTACAAATTTTCCCCAATTTGATACAGATTTTCAACAGCTCAATTGGATTGAAATCCTCTATTTTTCACCAATGATTTATATTCCGAATTTTTGTATAGTAATCTTGAGTAAGGAATTTTATGGTGTTTTAGGTTTGTTGATTTTATCTGTGATTGGGAATTCAAATTAAATCCCATAAAATTTTTAATATAATTTATTGAATATAAATATCAAATAAATAAGTCCTCTTGAAAAAATTCTAATCCAATTTCATTTAATTCTAAATCATGAATACCATTATACCACCCACTCACGAGGAAGACACTTTGAATCAAGAATTACAAGATTTGAAAAATTTTGAATATGGTTATACCCCTAATACCCTCAAATTTTCAACTGAGCGTCGTGTCTCCCTAACCCTATTGGAGGGAGTTGAACTCACTTTGGAATTGAGTTTGAGAGGTTTTCAAGTAAGTTTTAATCAATTTATTGTTTAAATTGACTGATATTTGGTTTAGATAGTGGAGACAAAGCCTAAACAGAGTTTTGAGGGTAGGATTTTTGAGAGTATGGATAGTTTATTGAGTGAGTGTAGTCCTATGTATAGGAATAAGTTTTCGAATTTACTATTGGATCAGTTGAATAAACTGGCTGAAGATTAATAATTTAGTTTTAAGTCAACACTAATATTATTACTTGTTATAATGTCATTCAAATTGATTTATAGATGAATAAAAAGTACTTGAATTGTAAGATAATTATAAAGTGAATATATTTAGTATTGATTTTATAAGCTCCCATAGCTCGGTTGGTTAGAAGGTGGTGCTAAAGACGCCAAGCTGACATGTTTGATCCCTGTTGGGAGCATTTCAATTTATTATTCATCCTTTCATTATTATATTTATTGAATTTACATATCATTTTGACTCTTATATATATAATTACTATTTCATCATATCAATTTTCAGACCATTTTTCATATTTAGTTATCATAATTCATTTTTTAATTAAAAATCATTTATAATTAAATTAATAATTAATTTGATATAATACAATTCATGATTAAAGTATTATTATTTTATCGTTGGATATGCTTAATTTTTTATTATATTCTATGAGCTTTTACTCCCATTTCCAATTTCATATTGGATTTTTGAATAATTATAATAAAATTTAAGGAAATATACATATAAATAAACTTGACAAAAAATATTCAAATATGATCATTCTTCTATAAGTCTTGTATAAGGATTAATGGCCTCGAGGAGGTAAGCCCCAAGGCTAGTCCTAGAATTCTGGCTCAATTGACTGTTAGATAGAAAAATAATATGTTTCTAGCAGCATTGATGCTCTTTTCTATTTTTAAATGATATTGAGGACATCCAAAAGTCATGCTTGATGCAAGTTAAATATATAAATATCTATAATTACCATATTTTTTGCTTGTGTGGTATTTGTTACAAATAATAGTCTTATACTAAGGCTATTCTAATATTTGGTTAAGTAATTTTTACATAAATTTATGATAAAATTTATAATTTTTCTAATTACTTTATTGAATTTATAAAATTTTTTATATTAAATTATTATATAATTGTTTATTTTATATAAATTATCACAATGATAGTAATAATAAATTCTACCAATTTTTTTTTCATTAAACACAATTAAAAAGTTGATAGTTTGTTCTAAAAGTGTATGCACCAAGATCAAGGGGTAGAATTTTTATTATATTTGACTTAAAAGCTTTGTTATCTTCTAATATTACTTATCACATAAGGAATAAAATAAAATACAATAGTTCACCAAGCTATAGCTTTTGAATGCAAAGACATGAATTGATTTTTTAACAATTGTTCAGTTATTTGGAATATCTCATTATTAGAATTAATAGAATATAAAATTACACTCTTTTTCAAATGTTTAAATGTAATTATTAATGTAGCGATAAGTTGATATTTTCTATTTATGTGCAAAGGTAGTAGATATTTTTAAAATAAATTAAGTTTAATTACAAGCTTTTTAACAAATGAATCAAGAACAATAATATAATATAACTCTTAAGATCAATATAGTAATCATAATGATCTAGTAAATTTAGCGTAATTTATTAATACAAGGCTCAAAATATTAATATAAATTAAATATATGATGTTAAAAGTCCGTGTAACTAATGAATGAGTGTATTAAACTATGTATTTAAGATTTGGTAAAAATAAATAATATGTAAACTAGAGAGATAATGAATAAATGTGAATAAATCATATAATTGAAATTCCAAAGTATAATGATTGATTTAAATTTGCTTTTTTATTTCTGAATATAAATCTTTTTTATAGAAAAGTTGGTATTATATGTTTCTAAAAAATTGATCATTGCTTTATTTTAAACATTATAAATGATTTCCTATACTCATTGGTTTATGTGTTAAAAACAATTTTTTTTCAAATATTTTTGAAATTTATGTTAATTTGATATATACTATTCCTCTCAAATTTGATAAGATGATTATTATAAATTCATCTTACTATCTAAAGCCATTTTATCAATTTTTTGTCTGTGATTTAGAAAGTGTTTAATTCTATTGGTTTTTTATAGTTATTTTCTAATTTCTTAATATCTTTTTTAGGTTGTATCTTATTTTGTTTATATTTTGCAAAGTATAATTTATCATTATTTGCTAAGAAATAGTTACAAATTGTCAAAAGATCATTAATATGATTAATTTTTGAATTAATCTTATTGATGACTTTGAGAATAATAAATTTATATTAGTTTTATGATGATATATTAAAAAAACTTAAGTTTGTAATAACAAGGCTTGATTTTATATGCAATAGTAATCTTACAAGCGATCCCATTAAAAAATTTTTTTATTAAAGCTTGGAGATTACAATATGGTAATTAAGTCCTGACCAAATATCACTAATAATTTAATATACAAGCAACTGTTTTTTAAGCATATTGTACCTATTGATTGAGATTTTATTTTTGGTGTTCCAATGAGACTTTTGAGTAGCATATTTTTTGGATTTGATATTACTTACTCTTTGATTATACAGTTAATCAATATGACAGATTGAGTAAAACCTGAATCCATCTAAAACTCAAATAATTTTAGCCTTTCTTGCTCCATCTTAATATCTAATAATGCTGTATGAGATTCCAACTTATTTTTTATATTGGTAGCCAAAATATAGTCAAAATAGTTCATATTAGATTAAGAATGACAATAATAAATTTTGTGCTGTATTGGTTGAAACCAAATACTATTGTAAAATAATATCTAAGTATCTGTTCTGCAAGTGATAATATATTGTCGCGGATCGGGAGGTCCGCTCGCCTTTCAACTTTAACCGTCCGTCAAGATTCCAGGTGTAATCCACTCACAAATATCAGGAACAACCCTTGCACAATGGAAAATTCCAGACTATAGCAGAAGCTGGAGCCTCAACACATTGGCCAAGGATCAACCACACTATAAAATAGTCACTGGACAGATATTTACTGAGGGATCACTTCGATCAGGGCCAAGCCCTAGATCTTGATATTTTAATAAAACTCCTCTAAAGTATCTAGTTAGCCGTCTTTGGCCCGTTTCATCGAGCTCACGTGATCTTTATCGCAAGACTACTTTCCAGAAGCCTTGCAATATCTAAGCCTTGATTGAATACTGATTGGTGTGCTCAAAACTATTTGGAATCCCGAGAGCAGTTGTTAAAAAATGAACATATGATTGATTTAGGATAATGATATAATTATTGTCAACTTTTATAATGTAAATAAACCGAATTGAAAATATTATAATTAAATATTCAAACAAATTTAAATTTATCAATGAACTAAATATTTGAAATTATTAATTATTTATTATTGATTTTTAATAAATTATCTCATAAAATTAAACTGATTAATTACTTACAAATCAATTTTTGGTGATAAATTGAGAGAAAGTTCTTTTAATTTATTTTAAATTAATATGATCTAATCCAAAATTATTCAGTTAAATAAAGTTTTTAAAGTATCTTCAGAAACGAAGGGAGCGTAATCGTACCACCAATCTTCCATCTCCACCTGGTTGGGTGCCCCGAAGGGTAGGGTGTGGTGGACGTTACGCAGGCTGCTCTCGAGCGTATCGTAGGGATCGGGAGAGTAGGCTTGGGGTTGGGATTGGGCCTGAGATGAGGTCACCATTAATTGGTCAGCATTAGTTGGGATTGAGTAAGTGGGGAAGTGTTGGTAGCGGTACTTGATCACCCTTAAGATATCTTGAGATACCACGGGTTCGTTCACTTCGTATATGTAATTAGTCAAAATGTGGTAGATTTGGGAGGCGTTGAGTAGGTTCAATTGGTTGACAGTCTCCAGGAAACTGTGCACGCTCTTCAGCTGCGTAAAGCATTGTAAGAATTCAAGCAGTTGGATCAGTGGCTTGAAATGCTGGCTCGTACCCCCCATCGACTGCGGATGCGATGCAGTCGAAATATTATCAATATTGTTCCTCCCCCACTCCTCCAAGAATGAGACATTCATGCGAATTTGGAGAGCTTTACCCCTACTAAGATATTTCTTGTCGCTGAGGATAAAATTAAATAAGCTGTTGGATATATAATAGAATAATTGATTAAAGTAGCGTTGGATGATGGATGGGTGTACATAAAATTGCTCAAATACGAATAATTCGGATGCAAGTACAGTTGTTACAGTTCGTGGTGATTGTGCCATCTGTCTCGGTGACATTGGACGGTTATGACTCTTCTTCCTGCTATGATTTTTGCTTACTCCTTGTAACTCAATGTCAGTAATTCCAGGGATGATATCGTGATCCAGCATGCATGGAATGAGAACGTTGTTAAGTTTAGGCTGCGTCTGTTGAAAAATCGTACAGTAAATCAAATAAATAATCTCCGGAAGCTGCAACTGCTGATCAATTGTGACCACCGACAATTGACTATCCTTCTTCAAATAATAAAGCAATTGTACACAATTTGACAGCCAAAAGCTCAACAACATTAAATTCTCAGGATTCGCTTGAACTTGCGTTTCGATACCCTGTAGCGCCGTATGAATTAAATCTTTATAGAGATCGTCATTTTGAATATGTTGACAGTGTCTCGACATTAAAAACAGTGCATTCGCTGGAAAGAACACTTGATCGTATTGGTAATTAATGGGAACTTTGTAAATAATGCGCTCCAGCAATTTATCGAGCTGTGACGGTTGAAATGGCAAAGTTTGCTCAGGTAAGAATCTTGTCCAGTCAAAATCCTTAGGCTGCGCTGGATGGTACTGGGTCTTGGACTCCCTATGATTGTTCGATTCCGTTGACTCTAATTTATCCATTTTCATATGGTACGATATTCTGGACTGAACCGCTTGGTCTTCGAAATCACTAACGGTTGGGGCACTGTACAAATCATCGAATCCAGCTAACCCTGTGTGATTATTCCCCCCTGCAGACGATTTATTCAAACCAAACCCCACGCTAAAATCTTCAGTAGAAGGTTGTTGGGAAGGTCCTACATATAGATTTATATCGTTGACTAAGTGACTCGCACCACTCAAATTACTATCCCAAACTAAGCCAATTAGTCATACTAAAGTAAACTAAATATAAATGAACTTACTGTTAGGTTTATTCTCGTTAGTTTGCCAAGGGTCTAACTGATAAGGATTAGAAGTATCAGTATTTAATTTTCTCTGTAATTTGGCACTCGTTGGAAAAGTTAAAGGTTTCGAAAAATCTTCTTGCATAATGTAAAATTAATTTAACTTTACTACCCCACTTTTATTAATAATGAATTTTAATTTAGTTTAATATTAAATAATTTTAAAAAATTTATCTTTATTAAAAAACTTTTTTAGATTTTATTCAATGAGTTTATAGGATGAATAAATATAATAAATGTATTAGGATTTAAGAAGTAAATAATAAGATTTGTTTGTTTTTGACTTATTATGGGTATTGGTTTTTCTCCCTAAATGTGTTTAATTCGTGTGGATTTTTAATTGATTTTTTGGTTTATCAATTTAATATCATTAAATTTATAATTCATAATACTTGGCAGTTGATTAATCTGTATTATCATATTAATAAATATGAAAAATATATAATGAATCAATATAATCATCAATTTTTAAGTCTTTTCTCCAAATATTATTAATTTAAAACTAGATCTATTTTAATATTGTGAATAACTTAATTAATCTCCTAATATTGATGAAATCATCTATAACTATTTGATTAGATTTCAAGTGTGATAGTAATTCATTTTGCATCCCATAATCACTAGTTGCAAACCTCACCAATAAAATATTAAACAAGTATCACCAATATAATAAATTTCAATTTTTAGCAAACTACCATTGAATGGTGCACATCTCAAAACTCACTAAGACTGTAGCAATGACGACACCACAGTTAATTAGCAGTGCAGCTATAGAGTGTAAAAAGAGTGTATTTGTAGGTCATGCCTCTAGATTAAACCAAGTGAGTGAATTTTCCAAAATTAAAGAAAAACTGTTAGAGGATAAGAAAGTAAGTAAGGCTACTCACAATATTTGGGCTTATAGGATAGCTAACGTTAATGGTGGGATTATTCAAGGTAATTTCTTTCCTTATACCTGTAAATTGATAATTTGCTAACCTGATCTGATAGATTGTGATGACGACGGTGAAACCGCTGCAGGTTCTAGATTATTACATTTAATGGAGATGCTCAAAGTCACAAATGTAGTTGTGTTTGTCAGTCGGTGGTACGGTGGCATTCATTTGGGCGCTGATCGCTTCAAATATATCAATATGGCCGCTAGAGACGTTCTCGAATTGGGTAAATTTTTACCCACGTCCGAGGACAAAAATAGCAAAAAAGACGATAAAACCTCTGGCAAGGGTAAAAAAAGTAAAAAGAAATAAATCCACAAATTATCAGAGTTGATAATATTTAAATAGAAATGTATTTTTATTTATAATAATTAATTGATTTGGGTTTCATTAATAAAAAGTCATCAACCAAGCTTGATACAAAGTCTTATCCAAGCCAAAAGAGGGATTGTCAATACTCTCCAACATTTGATGATCTGCAACACCATCGTAAAGTTCATTGATCTGAGCGTCACTCACACTGAAGGGAGGTCCTTCCTTCAAAGTTTGATCATATTCGGGACCGTGCAACAACAGTCTACCTCCCGACTTGACCCACTTTTGCAACACTTTGATATAATCATTGCGTAATTTAGGCAAAATAGCCATCATGGAGCCTCTATCGAAAACCGCGTCAACCTTATGGGTCAAGTACTCAGGAATGCCATCGGCAGCTTTGAGAGGTCCGGTTACGAAGAAATTACCGCAGATAATAGACAATTTCCCGGCGACAAACACTTTGAGATCGTAACCGTTGTGCTTCACATTCACAACTTCATAACTGATTTTATTTTCCCTAAAGTATTCCTCCACCACGGTTTCGACGCCCTCAATACCCACTACGTTGAAATCTTTCTCCAAAAAGTACTTCATATCGAGGGTCTTGCCACACAGGGGGAAAAATATGGTGGTATTCGCATCTTTACTGGGAATCAGCAAGTCTTCATACTTTTTCAAAATGGGATGAACTTGCTCCTTGTGCCAAAAGGATCGGTCCTCACTCCAGCAACTCTCCCAGAATCCCATACGGTACTTGTCTTCGTCAGCTGCCATTTTTATTTGTTGATTCATTGATGTAATTTTTTCCTCAAATGAGTGTGATGTGTAATCTATTTATATTATTTCAACTATCAAATCCCGAAAATGGAATCTCTCTTTTTGGATAATTAGTTTCAATACATAATCCAATTAATTCATAATTAATTCTAAATATTTTTAAATTCACTATTCATTAAAATTACGACTATCTCTTACTATTCTATTATCCAACTAAATTAAAATTTATATTTCAAAATTAATAAATTCTATTAATTGGAAGGATATTATCTTTAAATAGAACCACACGGGCCATCAATAGATCTCCATCAGCCTAAAACCCTTATCTATATTTTATTGAGTACCTTAAAGTTTATGACAAATTTCTTAATCTAGTTTCTTGATAAATATTATATTGATGGATTAGTAATATGGGTTTGACATAGCTTATTATGGTAATATATTCTATTTGATATAAAATTGTATTGATAAGCTTTTGTTATTTGTTGATTATGTCAAGTTTTTAGAACTGATATTATATTCTGTATAACTTTCAGTTATTACTTTATTATCAGATTGTTTATCAACTTTGATACAAATAACGAGAAAAAAATTACGTAACTTCACAAATACTGAATATATATTATTATTATTATTTTATTAAATATATTGGATTTATACAATTCAAGTAAATACTTTCCAAATCCTCAACTAATCAATAACTTTCATAAAGGGAATGATTTTTACATTTTTAGAACTTTAACCTTGTTCACTTTAGAAATTGGATATCAATACGGCATTGAATATTTATATATAGATTTGGCATGTTATTAATCGGTGATTTGATTAAAGGTTTATAGAAAGTATTCAACTTATTCATTGGTTGAATATGAAAAACATTCCAATCATAAACCAAAAAATATTACATGAATAATACTCTGAAATCGATCAAAATTGCTAATGTTTTAATTACACTATTTTCAAACTAATTTATCAAATTTCATTATTAATTTTGAAACTTTTTTATTTTAGAATATTTCATATTAAATCAATTGAATTATATTGATATTGAATACATTTATATTTTTTGTAAATTAATAATTATTTATAATTAAATAATATGAATTAACATTTCATTGTTCTAAAGTATAAAATGTAATTAATTCAATTAAATTATAAAATTTTGTAAATAATTTCTACAGAAAAAATGGGCAAAGTCAATCAATTTATATTTTTAAATGACAATGTTTTTGAAATATTAATTCTATAAAATTAAGTCTGAATAATATAAGATATTTGATGAAATATAAAAAAATGAGAATTGATAAATAGTAATATAAGATAAATAAATATATTAATAAAAAAGATAAAGTATTATGTATTGAAATAAGTATAGTTTAATTATTAGTGTAGAAATTAAATAATGACAAAATTTTGAAATTAAAATTAAACAAATAAATTAATATAAAATATATAAAAATTAATGAATGATATAAAATAAATAGCTTCTTTTATTATTAATAACTTTTTTCTATACTTTTGGTAAGCTTTTAATATCTAAAAAATAGTTTTTTTTACTAAAGACTAAAATTTAATATTTCACAAAGCAATTTAATTTATTTACAGAAATTTTTTTTCTTGTAAATTATTTTTTTAAATATTTAAAACAAATATAATCATATAGGTTATAATTAAGTAAATATATTAGATATGGTAATTCTCTCTATTTTTTTATATAAAAAATCTTATATAGCTTTAATTTTATGTATTATACAATTATTATGCAAAATAATAGGTGTCTTTAATTTATATTGAAAGCACCATTTAGAAATTGTTTTATTTAAAAAGTAATATATAATCTATTATTAATTAATTTTCCTTAAGATATTAAATAAGAAAATTATATATTATTAAAATTTATTATAATAATTAATATTTACTTATATTTAAAATATTTATTCATTAGAATTTATAAAAGGGGTTAATTTAACTTAACTAAATATTTTATTTTATTTTTAAATAAAATATTATATAAAAGAATTTAAGATTTATTAATTATAAGTTTTTATTGCAAAAACTATTATTTTTAGTTATACTTTAATAAGTTTAGTTTAACTATAGCTATTTTAATTTTTTTTAGGCTTTTATTAAATTATAAGATATTTATTTTATATTTTTATTAGTTAATTTAAGTTTAAACTTAAGTAAATATAATATACTTATATAATTAATATTAAATTACTTTAATAATTCTTTAATAAATATAAAAAGATATTTCTTAATATATTTTTTTACTTTATTAGTAAATAAAAAAAATAACAACATAAATTAATCTTTTAAATTTTAATAAATTTTAAATAATATCTTTTTTAGCTTTAAAATCATAAATTTAGTAATATATAATAGTTTTAAATAAAGTACTATCTTTATAAACTATTTATAAGTTTTAAATTATTTTTAAGGATTTATAGTTAAGTTTAAAAGATACAAAAATAAAAGCTTTTTGATAATTACAATTTAATTTAAATATAATTAAATCTAAATATAAATTTTAAAATCAAAATATTTTAATAAAAAATTAATTAAAATTGAATATATATATAGTTTGAAAATATTTATTTTCTTATATATTTTATTTATAAAAAATCTTTCAAAATATATAATATGTTTGAAAGATCAGAAATTAAAAAATTTGCTATTTCTTAATTTCTATACTAATATAAATATTATAATAATTAAAGATATTATGGAAATTATAATTGAATTACAAAACAATTAAATATATTCATTTATAAAAAGAGAAATTAAAATATTTGTTAGTATATTTTTTCTCAGCTCTCAGTGGTAATATCACTAAAATAGTAATCTACTGAGAACTGACACCAATCTATAACTTACACAGCTATAACTATACTGTATATTAGTAGGTAGATCATTAATAAACAAAAATATGTTAAGAATAAATATAAGGTTTATTGCTGATATTACATATAATAACAAGTTAAAGCTATATTAATATAGTAAAGATTATATCTATACAAAAATACTTGATCAGATAGAATCATATTCATGTGATATGATTCTATTGGTAGAACACTATGAGACTTAGGAGATATGGGGTCAGATCTTTGATAGATTTTATAGCCTTCTTGGCTCAGTTGGCAGAGCGTCCGCCTAGTAAGCGGAAGGTCACCAGTTCGATTCTGGTAGAAGGCAATATTTTATACTCATTTAAAATCTATTTTTCCATTAATTTATTAATTCATTCTTAATAATTCTCTTTAACTTATTAATCTCACTTAATTTTTAACATTTTATCCAATTATATGTTTTTTAAAATTATATTATTATCATTGATATCATTGTTGATTTTAATATATTACATTAATTTAATTACATAATTTAATTATTTTTACATTTTAATTATCTATTTTTGATAAAAATACCTAATCTATTAATCATTTTATTTTTTTCTGATTGAATGTTAAAAATCATTTAACAAGTAAAATTTTAACCAAAATTAAAATAATTGATATAATTCCATCAAAAATTTACATATTTGTTAATAATGTGTACAAATCATTTTTTCAATTAAAATTCAATTTTTTTTATTGAAAATTTCAACCTTTGAATAGTTAAATATTAAAATTTTATTTTATAGATATTAAGTCTTTGAAGTTTAGAGAATTAAATATATAAAAAATATACGATGGTATAATTTAGTGATTCTTAAACTGAAATAAAATATTATTATCTATAATGATAAGATTTTATTAATAAAACAAAAAATATATTTTTGAAATTTTAAATATTTCATATGAATATATATATATATATATGTAAGCTGATGATCGAGAAGTGTTTAGATTAATTACAAATTCGAAATTTTAATGGCTTAATTCAGAGTAATTTGGTTAGTATGAAAAAAAATAGTATATAAGTTGAAGTTTTTTAGTTTAGGGAAACTGGGGTCATTCAGCATGCATTTTTAGTCAATATTAAATGATGGATTGAACTATGTGCATGTTACTGATCTTTCTGGCCATCTAAATTAATCATAATGATCATTATTTCACATTTAGTTACATGCGCGACATGTAAAGAAAGACACCACTTTCTGAACATTTGATTCGTTTTGACCTTGGTCGTCAGTGCGGCCATTCTGATTTCTCATGGCATGAGGACTATAGTCTCTGGCATGCTCACTCAGTCTGTGCGGGCTAGATGGCTTGCCCATTGAGTGACTTATATTAATATCAGTAGTCATCATAGGTGGTGCTGGTTGCATAGTAGCTGATGTGTTGTTAGTACGAGTTTGCTGAGGGTATTCCGGCGTTCTTGGTGTTTGCAAGGATGGATGTAAAACGTGTGTAGAATTGCCGAGATGGGGCAACATTGAAACCATTTGACTGTTGGCTTCATTACTGCGACCTCCAGGGGTGAGGGGCTCAGTATTAATAGGATGTTTAGGAGGCAATGAATTGATTTTAAGATTGGGTGGAGATGAGGAATTACCCACCATCCAGTCATAAACACCATCATCGGAGATATTCAAATCAATCAAAACTTGGGTAAATAATTGTCTGTAGCCATCATAATCGGGCGTCTCTTCGAAAGCCAAACTACGGACTTTCTTGAGATAAATGCCAAACTCTTTTGGATGACCTTGACATAGTTCATTAATTGCCGTCGTCTGCTTTTTTTCACCAATTTTTTCATATTTTTGCTTATTAGTAGCTGCTTTAAGTCCTTGCCAAGGGAGTGACCCACGAATAAAGTACATGAAAACATGTCCCAAAGCTTCTAAATCGTCTCTTCGAGATTGCTCTCGTCCTAAATGAGTATTAATACTCATATAACGAGCAGTACCACTCAAGCTTTTTTTCTCTCTATAAGGAATATGTTGCTTGGTTTTGGGATCTCTATAGAATTTAGCCATACCAAAGTCCACCATAAACACTTGGTTTGGTCTTTTAGAACTAGGATGGCTTATTAAAAAGTTATCAGGTTTAATATCTCGATAAATTAAATTTTTTTCGTGAACATTTTGAACGAGGGTGATCATATTTCTAGCTAAAGTACACACAGTTTTGATAGAAAATTTACGTTGACAAAGGTCAAAGCAATCTTCTAAACTTGGACCTAAAAGGTCAAGACAAAGAATGTTATGCTGACCTTCGGAACCAAAATAATAAATACCAGGGATACCATCTAATCAGACTAGAGGATTAGTAAAAAAAATAAATATATTAACTGAAGGAGTAAAATTACCAATTCCTTGAAGAAGTTTATATGTACGATATTCATCCTTTAATTGAGGAGCTTCACTCTTTTTAGATTCCTATAAAAGAATAATTAATATTGAATAAAATATATGTAATATAAAATTCACTTACAAACTTAATAGCTATCTTTTGTTGATTAAGTAAATTAACACCTAGCGAACTTAAGCTGATTGAATATTCAATAATAAATCGAAGTAATTACCTTCATAAATGACACCAAAACTACCTTGACCAATCTTTTTACCAACACGATAATGAACACCTACAATATTAGGGGAAGCATTTAAACTCTGACTAATAACATGGCTAGTGTGGTGAGGTCTATTATTAGGCATATTAAATCTGATGAGAGAAGTGTTGGGATGAATAAATAAAGCGAGTCAAGATATGGGAATGAGTTAAAGAGGTAAAGTGGGTTAAATGGATCAGATTTAAGGGGAATAAGGAATTCAATTGAATTCAACCGATAGTAACAATTCTTATTGAAAAAAAAGAATTAAAATTGAATAGAAATGGGATTATGACAATAGTCTCCAATGTACTAATTAAGATTAAATAATTAGAGTGATTTCAATTTCATGGAGATAATTGTGCTAAATAGAGATAGATCCTTTGCATATATTTATATATATTTGTTAAACAGTCCAAATTTTATTCATATTTTATTCATATTTTATCAAATTCAATTATTAATATACCCATTAGTTAGAAATAATTGTTCACTTTTAGATATAATAAAGTTTGGGATATAATCCCTGTATGATTTGTGCAATATTAAGTAACATTTAACGATTGAAATAGTGTATCTCCCAGTTACTTGATTATACATAGAACCTCTTGTGCTAAGACTACACATTGAATCAACGATCATTAATCTTAAATCAAGTTAAATAGATGTGTTTACACTCACTTTTTATTACTTTAAATAAAAAAGGCCTAAAGTACTTTGAATTTACCAAATTTGAGTTACTTTAGTTTGTGTTAATTTGAACCTTATTCAACAATTTGGTTATTATCAAACTATTTTGAATTAGATTATTTTCATACATCAAGAAATCATAAAATTATTAATTTTGATAAAATATTCAGACTTAATAGATGTTTTATTCTCCTTCAATGTGATTGGTTGATTGCTTAATTTCTTAATTAATCAAGTATTTCTATCCTATTAATCCTGATTTATAAAATTAATCAAATTGAAAAATGTTGCCTTAAAACATCAATTCACAATTGAATAATATCCCATTTGGCCCTTGTAACTCACAATAACCCGAAGAATAGAGTAAAATCATACACTTGTTTAAATAATATTAGTGAGGACATATAAAGAATTGAGTTAAAATACAACTTTTAAATATAGAAAATAATAAAAAGCTAGTACAGTGTACCCACATGATATAAGTTAATATCAATATTTAATATAAATTCCAATTAATAATTTTCATTTCTAATTTTTAAACAAGTTAATCTAAGTTTGATGATCCGACTTTATTCTCATTGGAACTCTGAGAAAAAACTGGTGTTAACTCTTAAGTGACAATCTGATTTTATTTTTTTCTGTGTTGATCAGTTACATTTCAATTTTATACTATATGATTTATAAGACTTAAATTCTTTTAAATAATCAATCATTTTTGCTTTCAAAATTAGATCAAATTATCTTAAAAATATTTTCAACCTTTTAAGATTAATTAATATTATCAGAAGGTTTATATTCCTATCTAATTTTTATTCTAGTACCACAAAAATTTATTTTTTACTTGAAATGGAATGTTTTTTCATATATTTTAAATAGTTACTCAAATTAATAATTAATTTTTATTACTAGCTTATTTTACAGAATTAAATAGACCTTAATATCTAAAAATATATATTGGATTGAATATGAAATATCGATTCCATTAAATGTTAATCAATTTTAATGATAGATCATATTAAAAGGAAATTATAGATTGTTCCTATTCAATCACTATATATCATTGAATATTATAAATAATCTTACCTTGTTTTTAAAGTCTGTAAAATTTTCATATAAATTTGATTGAATTACAAATGTAACATTAATTATTTCTCAACAAATAATTTACTCAATCAATACCTCCTGATTTTAGATAGAATTTAGTCATATATTCAATCATAATTATAAATATTCCATATAATAACTGCAAATTATACTAATTCATATAGAAATAAATTATTTTATTGTGAAAAATATTGCCTAATAGGGTTCAGTATTTTGTAAATCATTATACTTTTGATTTCTTTATATATAATTCAAATTTTTGATTTTTTTCAAATTAATTATCATTGTAATGAGTTAGGTTATTAATATGATGATATATTTATAAGTTAATTATGTACTTAAATTTTGTATATATTTCTTGATAAACTTTATAATACCGATATTTCAAAATGAGGTGTATATAGATGATCATATGATATCATATGTAAAATGAAATATTTTGATTATTCAAATATATCAATCGCATATATAGTTTAAAGGTAAAAATATAAATTTAAAACAAACTTATTTTTTAATTAATTTGAGGTCTAATAAATGATGAATTAATTTCTCTTCTTAAGTATATATAAATGTGGGATTTGTTTAAGAGAAAATGAAAATATTTATGATTGAAGTAATGAATGAAGAAGGATTTTATTAAACCTTAGAATGGATAAAATCAATATTTTCCAGAATAAATTAATCCGTCAAACTTGTGGGATCCATCCATAGAATACGGTTCCAGTGTTATAGGTTTATGTTTATATTGGGAGTCATTAGGGGTGAGGTAATAACAGTATATTTAAGAATGGAAGAAGAATTGCAAATGGTATTACGAGATATGGAATCGAGTTAGTAGTTTAAGGACTTAATGAGGTCCGAATTAAAGTAATCGAAAACTTGTTTATTAATAGGATAGATTGACGAATGATGTAAAACATTCAGCTTTCTTATAATTTCAAATACTTTTTGTAAATAAAATCAGCTTAAATTTGGAAATTTATATTTTTTTAAACTTTGGAGTTATAAAGCTTTGAATTTTAATATCTATACTTTACCATTTTAATTTTGCCATAGTGACAAAATGTTTTAAACCTAGTACTCTATTTCAGGAATAAGATATATAATATCTATTAAAGTATAATTCTAATAAAGCAATGCAAAATAGTTATTCTACAATTTATACCAATTTCTAATTTAACTATATTATTTTTTTTCCACATAGGATATTCATTTGTCTTACTCTTTATTATAATATAGGGATGGAAATTAATTAATTGTAGTTATTTAAATTTATTTTAAATACAATTTTTAACATGAAATATAATAGAATAATAAATACTTGAGGCCAGTAATTTCCTCTATTTTTAATAACTTTTTGCCATAACTTTGGCAAGTTATTAATCTTTAAAATCAGCCCTTTTTATTTGAGACTGAAATTTGAAAATTTATAACCTTGGTTAATTTATCCTTCATAATTAATATTTCTGCAAGCTTATTTTTTAACTGTCCAAAGCAATTATAATTTCTTAAATAATAGTCTGGTAATTATATGACATATAATAGCTCTAGCTAATTGTGTTTATATAAAAAAGAAAAAAAAACTATTAAATTCTTTAATTCAAATAAAATAAATATCCAATAAT
Organism: Conidiobolus incongruus B7586; assembly: GCA_000697335.1. Classification (NCBI taxonomy): domain Eukaryota; kingdom Fungi; phylum Entomophthoromycota; class Entomophthoromycetes; order Entomophthorales; family Conidiobolaceae; genus Conidiobolus; species Conidiobolus incongruus. The sequence goes on from JNEM01016858.1 coordinate 22,690, forward strand.
AATATAATAAATATTTATCATAATAATTGAGAATTTTTTATAAAATATTATCTGATTTTTATTTTTATTTTAAACACTATAGAATACTTTAAATAATGAAATCAAAGCATATTTAATAATATATAAAAACTACAATTATTAAAATAAAATTTTCTTTTATTATAAAATTAATATATACTTTTGATAATATTTTAATTAATTTAATAATATATATTATAATAATATTAAAAAAA
>JNEM01016859.1:0-29774 GCA_000697335.1 Conidiobolus incongruus B7586
TATATATATATATTAATAGTTAAAATAATTATATATATTAGATTACCTGAAATTATAATATATAATTAAGGTATATTATTTGATAATAAATAAATATATTTAGATATATTTAATAAAATATTAGCAAAAATATTAACCTTTAATATTTAATTGAGAAGAGTCATAAATTTACAAATTTTAAGATAAAAGGATATATTTAACAATATATAATCATATCATTTTTCTCTCTTTGTTATTATTTTATATAATATTTTATAAATATGCCAAATTTTTTTTATTAGTATTATTATACTTAAATCCCTCTTTAAAAAAATTTACTTATATATTAATCAGCTTTATAAAGAAGATAAATCAATTTATAATATTGCTAGAATTATTACTGTTAACTAATTTATTATAGTTAAAATTATTAAGAATAACAATAAAAACATATTTAAACTTAAATTTAAGTATGTTAAAATTATAGATAAATATAATAAAAAGTATATTTATAGGTTAGTTAATATAAATAAATATAATACTATTATAGAAATATAACAGGAATAATAAAACTATATAAGAATATTAGTTAACACTAATATTATTATATGTAATTTATATTAATATAGATATTATTTATATTTTAAGCAAAACACCCTTAATTAAAAAAATCCCATTATAAAGTTAAATAAGAGTTAAAATATTATCATTAATATTAAACTAAAACTAATTAAAATAAAGTTGTTTAATTTAATAAAACAAAGATATATTTTAGTGAATCTAATAAAAAAACTAGATATTTCAAAAAAGATATAAAATTACTTTATAACTATTATGTTAATTTTACCCAAAAGTATAATAATAAGGTAATTATTATTTAGGGATATATATTATCTTTAGATATAAGATATCTTTATAAAATTAATAAGGGAATTAATATTAAGATATATTAAAATATTTTAAATAATAAATTGAAAAAATTCATTAAATAATATAGGTTAAACAAATTTAATATTATTTTCCAATAAGATAATAAATCTTGTTATATTATAGCTTTTATTACCAAATAGCTTAAAAATAATAAAAATAATAGTTATAAAGTAACCTTTTTAATTTCTTAACTTTGACCTAATTAAATATTTTTAGGATTAGTTAAAAAAAGTTATTAAAGCTTTTCCTTTAATAAAAAACTTAAATCAACTTTAAGAATATGTTTAAGAAGTATAAAACAAGATTAACCTTTTTTAATATAAAAAGTTAGTTGATTTTATACCCTACAAACTTAAAGAAGTTAAAAAAGCTAAAGGTAAATATATTAGGTTTTAATTTTTTTTATCACTAAAAACCTATAAATTTATAACTTATTTTAAATAAAATTTAAAGATTGATATTTTAACTAATTAGTAACTAAATATCATTATTTAATAATTTATATTATTAAAAAATATAATAAATTTTAATTATTTAATTTAAATTTGTTTTATTAAATATTAATCAAGCTATTAGTAAAAATATAAGTGTTTTTGATTTTATAACTTACTTTTATAGGTTAATATAAAAGTTTATTATATATACTTAAGTTTAAACTTAAATTAATTAATAAAAATATAAAATAAATACTTATAATTAATAAATTTTAGACTCTTTTATATGATCTATTATTTAAAAATAAAACAAGATATTAGGTTAAATTTAATTAATTCCTTTTATATATTTTAATAAATTAATACTTTAAATATAAGTAAATATTAATTATTATAATAAATTATAACAATATATGTTTTTTTATATAATATCTTAAGGAAAATTAATTAATAATAAACTTTATATTAATTTTTTAAATAAAACAATTATTAAAATAATGTTCTTAATATAAATGAAAAATATTTATTATTTTATATAATAATTATCAAATATATAAAATTAAAGTTATAAAAAAATTTTTGTATAAAAAATTTAATAAGAGTTACCATATTTAATATATCTATTTAATTATAACTTATATAATTATAATTGTTTTAAATAATTAAAAAATTAGCTTACAAGAAAAAAAATTCCTACAAACAAATTAAATTAGTTCATAAAACATTAAATTTCAGTATTTAATAAAAAGAATTATTTTTTAATTATTAAAAGCTTGTTAAAAGTATAGAAAAGAGTTATTAATAATAAAACAGAATATTAATTTTATTTCCTTTATTAAATTTTATATATTATTTATTAATTTATTTGTTTATAATTTTAAAATTGTGTCATCATTTAATTTCTTCACTAATATTATAATTTTGAAAAAAAGATACAAATCAATCACAGATTAATATTATAGTTCAAAAATTATCTAGTAATTTAATTGTCCAATATCATATAAAATTCTCCAAAGTCAAATTTATTCTAATGATAGGAGGAAGATCTAATGGTAACATCATATTGAGAAGACTATTGGAAATCAGTAAGAATCAAAATATAATTTATTTTAAATGCTACAAACCTTGGAATATTATACTAGGTGTTTGGAATTATCTTGACGATGTGAGTCTCTCCAACTTTAAGAGTAATGCAGCTTATAGTGACAAATTGACTATGCCTATGTACGATCAATTGACGATCAACGTAACTGGTAAGTTGATATCCATAACGGCTTACAAGGAATTAGAAAGTGACGATATGTGTCCAAAAAGAAAGGTTATCCGTAATTATTTTCGATCAATTGTCAATATGTATAAATTGAATCAGCTTGTTCAGTTCAATACCAAAATCAAGAGTATCAAGTATCTCAATAGCAAGATCCAATGACAGATCGCTCCATTTGACATTATCCAAAATTTTGAAAACGTTTAGCATTTCAAATGCTTTGTCGATTGTTCGAACTACTACAATATTGACTACATTTCAGAGTGGAAGAACCTTAGTAATTTGAAACAAAAGTACCATAATCGTTTGTTACAATCTGAATTTTATCGCCATCTAGACGAATTCAAGGACAAAAACGTTATTGTAGTTGGCAAAGGTCGTAGTGCAATGAATATCATTCAAAGAATGAGTTTCTTCGCAAGGTCCGCTATTCAATCCCCCAGATCTATAATTGTTCTAAAACTTGGTGAAGCTGAAGTTCTTCATGGTGAAAACAGTCCTGATCAGCCGCCAAATTTCGTACCGCTTATCGATATGTTCCAAATTGATTAAAGCAATCAAAGCTCCGAAAACGATTTCATCGTCTTCGAAGATGGCACAAATGTCCCAATTCCCGATTACTCCATGGCGGCTACAGGATACGATCACGAATTAGTTACTTTAAAGAGGAACAAATCGGACAACTTGCTCACTTTCACGAATTCAAAGATAATAGAAGCCAGAAATAAGATCAAGAACCTGTTCTTGAGGACAATTTACAAATTTAATCCTACTTATATGATCATTGAGATAGTCGAACTCACAACCTCAAATCCTTTTTTGATTACCAAGCCCACTTCTTAGCCAATGCTGTATCCATGGTCAATTATTTCAAATGCACCAATGACATTTGACCCTTAGTCGAATTGTTGGATGACAGCTGGCTCGGTTAAGAAGATACGGAACCAGATTCCAAAGGTATTTGCAAGGAGAGGTTCAGTTATCCCATCGAATTAGGTATACGAATCAATCGATGTTGAGCTATCATCCCTAAAGGCTATATCCAAAAATTTCCAATCGCCCAATTAGAGCCATCCAATAATCATTGAATTGATGAATTGATCAAATACTATTTAGGTTTACCCCTTATAATTGACAATAAATTAATTAATGAATTAAAATTTATGATCTGGAAATCATTAAAATAATTATTTCATATTTTTTCCCTTAGAATTCATTTTGTCATTTTAAAATCAAAAATTTATTTTAATTGGTGATTTGGAGCATTTGGAAATTTCATAGCTGTAGATCTCAATTTCTCTTGCTGTTTCTTTTGCTTCAGTTGATTCTCCCTCAAGTATAGAATATTCCTATGAAGTTGGTAAATTTTAGGTTGGGGTTTAATTGGTGTTTGCGGTGGTGGTGTAGTCGTAGTGGAGGGTTTAGAGGCTTCTGGCTTGGTTTCATTTTCGGTTTCTTTGTCTTTGTCTTTATCCTCGTTCTTGGTATTTTCAGTCTCTTTACTTTTATTACTGTCATCAGCTTTAAATCCCGACGAACTTTTAGGTGTATTGATATTGGAAATTAATTTAGCAAACCCCGGATCTTCCAAATGGGACAAACATATGAAGAACCAGTCGATGGGATTGGGTTGGTACACGAGACATCCAGTTGTAAATTTTGAGCAAATGAAGCACGAGCCCTCCTGTTTTGTTGTCTTGAGTTCCCATTTGTTGAGGGACAAAGGTGAATTCATTTTTGAATTTTTTATTTACAAAATTAGAACTTTTGGTGACTTGAGTCAGATAATTTTATACTTATTTCCTAATAATCGAAATTGTGGGAAACATTATCAATTCAAGTTAACTATATTAATCCACCTAAAAGATATGTTAACCAATTGATTTGACAAATTTTGTTGACTTTGAAAAATTAAAAGTTGATTCATTTTTAGGTAGGACAAATTACTTGAATCAAAATGGTTAAAACTTTGATTATTATCGAAAAATCTTCGTCAAAACCTAGTTTTGCAATGTATAATTCGAGATTAATACTAGAAATCTACTAGTATTAGATAGTAAAAATTCTAATTCAAACAGACTCCACACCAATCCACCTCCAAATGATAATAACTTTGGGCTAGACCTAAAATTTAATTTTACATTTTTGATCCACTATTTAAAAATTTTGAATTCACCCTTATAAAATTGAACCATCTCCCTTAATTTGTTTTAAACACTTTGATTATTATTAGAATATCGATAGATTCAGGTAGTTTACATTGTTTTATAAAATGGTATAAATAAGTATAAGGAGTTAATAACATTTATAATCTTTTCAAAATATACATTTAAATAATAATTACAATAGAAACAACTATAACGTAACAGAAATACTAATATGGTGTTTCCTATTAGATTTCCTAATTTCAATCCTTCTAAAATGACTCAAACTAGTTATGAACCTCCTAAGCAAGTGATAGTGTTGGAGCAAACACCTCAACTCCTCAGTTTAATGACCATTATCAGGGATAAGAGTACCGGTCGAGGTGATTTCGTATTCTATTCCGATCGTATCATCCGTCTGTTAGTTGAAGAGGCATTGAACTATTTGCCAACTATTGATAAGACCGTTGTAACGTCGACTAATTCGGAGTTTAAGGGTCAGACTTTCTTAGGAAAGATTTGTGGTGTGAGCATTATGCGTGCTGGTGAATCCATGGAACAAGGGTTGAGAGATTGTTGTAGGTAATAATATTATTATCACCATAGAATAATATTATATTAGATATTAATACAATGTAAAATTTTTGCAGAAGTGTTAGAATTGGTAAAATTTTAATTCAGAGGGACGAACAAACCCATCAACCTAAAGTAATATTATTCTTCAACTAATATTCATCCTCAATATTAATGGCTTTGAAATAGTTATACTATGCTAAATTACCTCAAGATATCAGTCAACGTTACTGTTTATTATTAGATCCCATGTTAGGTAAATATCCCTACATTAATTCAAAAATTCATCTCATTAACTTGAATTCTAGCCACTGGAGGCTCAGCAATTAAAGCCATTGAAGTATTAACCGATTACGGAGTACCCGAAGACAAGATCCTATTTGTCAACCTCGTAAGCTGTCCTGAGGGTATTGACGCCATTTTGAAAGCTTTCCCCAAGATCAAATTGGTGACAGCTGCCATCGATCAAGGTCTCAACGAGGATAAGTATATTATCCCAGGGTTGGGAGATTTCGGTTGTAGATATTTCGGTACCGATAACTAAAAATTTCATTGAAACATATAAGATTACTTTGACACTTCATCTTTGATTATTAATTTATCATCCTTAATTTTGAAATTAACAATTCTTAATAATAGATTTTATATTTAATTCTATTGTTAAAAATTAATTTCTTTAATTAAAATTATCATCAATATACTATTAATTTTAAAATATTAAAATTAATTGAATAATATTCCAAAAAAGTTACTGATCAACAACTTCCTCAATAATAACCTTTGATATAATTAAACTGAATATTTCAAATTATTGATGAAATTTTAATAATTAAGGATTTAATAATTGATATGGAATTGAATATCTTATACCAAACTAAAATGGAACAAATGTCTCGTTAGAATACACTTATTGTGCATTGGATGCAATCATTGATCTTTAGCAAGTTACCGCTTACCCTAATTGATGAGAAATAGAGTAATCTATATTATTTATATATTTTCTAAAAAAATTATAAACCAATTAATTTATATTTAGGTCAAAAATTTGCAATAGAATAACTATTTGAATTTGAAAAATATAACCTGAAAATTTTATAAAAAACCAAATTAATAAATTATTAAATGTTATTAGAATTAACGGATATAATGATATTAAGAATTCGAATTTTTAAAACTTTCTAGTAATATTCAACATATTGAAAATTTGATTTTATTTAGATTTTAGAAAATATTCCTAGATCTTGAAGTTGATGGAATATATGTTTTTATTGTGTGTAATAATTAATTTATAATAAGATTTTGGATTTAGAGGTTGTTAATTTTTAGGGTTTGAAACTTTTATCATTCATCAATTCATTCATTTTCAAACATTCTATCAGCCCAACGTTCTACATTATTTATCATTCTACCTAATGAACCTGATCCCGAGTCACTCAATTCAGCATCACTTGCAGGGGAATTCATCTGGGAGATGTAGTCATTGACCGTTTGATGCATTATTTTCTTTTTGAGGAGGTAAGTTTCCTGTTTAATAAGAGTATCCGATGCAGGAGGATATAATCTAACGATAAATTGGTAAAAAATATTTAGAAAGAAATATAAATGCTCCCAGATTAAGAGCAAGATGATCCCAGCATGGAAGTTAGTAATGCTGGGAAATATTAAGCGAGAGGATTTGAATTGGTAAAGTAGAATAGGGTTGATTAAACTACTACACCATACTAAGATATTCTATGAAAATGATGTTAATTTATAATTAATAATATTATATCAATATTTTATACCAAATGATCCATCCAAGCCCCAATATTCTCAACTCTTTTGGGAACTGTACGTCTATTATATATTTTAATACTGATCAATATGCTGTGAGATGTTAATTCAATTACTTGTGGTTGAATAAAATTTTAATCGTGTCAGTCCTCAATTCAAGCCAATTATTGGCTAGACAAGCTAAAGGTGCAAGGGGCCAAATAGATCCAAAGAAAATAATGTGACCAAACTAAGAAGGGAATTAGTAAGATTAGATTAAATATTAAATTTTATATACTTGAATTGCCATTTCACAGTAATCTTCATATAAATCATACCGTTCCATTTCGTGGTACTCGTTTTCGAATTTATCTTTAGATCTTTGAAAAAATTCTAAGTCGAATTGAGAATCATCCTCTTCACTCGTATCACATTCTTCTGAATCATTATTATCAGTTTGGTCATTGTCTTTGGCTGAAACTACATTGTGCTTGTCTCCTTCCCACCATTCCTCCAAATGACGTAATCCACGATAAACAAATTTCATCAAGAATGGTGCTCCAGTTTCGAAGAAATGATTCAGTAGTTGATCAGTTACTAAAAGATAAAATACTTGCTCACGTACACGATCCATACCAGGCATCTCGAATTGATTCACCTGAAATAAGTGATCATTGATCCATTTAATTAACACTTCACCATAAGGCAAATAGAACCAAGCGGTGAATAAAATGGACCAATAACTCAATAAAAAATTCATGATAAACACCTTTTGAGTGAGATAAAAAGCGTGTTTCGATTCTGTTGGATGGTTTTCGCGTATGGTAAGGTATTTAGCAATATTCGAATACATTGAAGAAAGAGAACTTAAAAACCAACTACCTAAAATGGGTGGAATAACAACCATAAAGTCTTTGTATGGGCCATTGTAAAATTCTGTCAAAATTAACTCGGAAATGAAAATTAATGCAATGAATATAGTTAAAAATATGGAACAAAGAATAATATAAGGCAAGCTTTTAAGCTGTCGTTTGATAAACTTCAGTGGGGAAATCACTGGGACCCAATTTTCTGTAACTGGATCAAATTTATAATCATCAGGTTTGAATTGGGATCTAGGACGTTCCACTTGGCTGCAATTCATACATTCCCAACGGAATGCTAAACTCTTTTGTTTTCGCTTCCATAAAATTGGAAATAATGTGGACCATGCAAGCAAACAGATTGAGTAAATATAAGAGGGTGATCCGACTAAATAATAAATCAAAATACCAGTAACTGAGATTGGAATTAGGTAAATTGTATAAAATTGTAAGAATGCAAAATAAAATGCTATTTGTTCTCCACTATGGTCTTTCACAATATCTAAATCTTCTTCCGTGATGTACAATTTGGTAGATATCCTTTTAACCCAACTCTAAAGAAATTATTAGTATATATGATTCAATGCTAGATTAATATGCATACTCTATCAAATTTCCTTTCATGAACAGGGTAAATTTCTTTAATAAAACTAGTCTCAGAGTTCATTGATAAGCCACAACCACCACTGGTAGTAGGCATAACTAACAAATTGTGAATTAATCTCAATCGTTTTGATGGTGAGAATTTATCAACTGAGCTATCTTTAATTTCATTATTTGAGAATAGTTTATCTAAATCATTTACTCTCATTCCTCCCAAATAATCCTCAACTCTAATATATTAATATTAAATAATGAATATTGATATATGATATGAACGGAAATATTTACCTCTCTTTTTGATATGCTCTCAAAATGAGTGACTTGGGAGCTGTTAAAAAATATGCGATAGTGTGATTACTAAATTGAGTACATTCGACTTTAAAGCCAAGCTGAATCAGTTTTTTATATACTTGGTTCAGTTCAAATTTAAATTCCTTCTTCCATATATTCATATCTTCAAATTGTTTCCCTTTTCCAAGTATCCAATCTATCCAACCCGGTTCGTGATTTAATTGCGAATCGAATACGATAACGAAATCACTATAAGAATTCGGGGATACTTGATCGTCATTAGATTGAGATATATAATTTTTAATAAAAGTTTTCGGAATTTTTTCAAATTCTAAACTGTACTGCTTCTTATGCTTGTGACTAGGATTTTTCGCTTCATCTTGGTTAGTTCCTTGAAATCGATTTCTTAAAGGCATATTTTTTTCTATCTTTTTTGGGTTTCAATAATCAAAAGAGATTAGTATTTGTTAAATGTGAATGCTTGGCATTTATATTGAATGGATTCATTCTTTAATTAATGTAAAAGTTCGTTATAATTCTTTTATCCATTTCTAAATAATCAATCAAACCCTGTTCTAAACTGACCTTAATTTTCTAAAATAGCTAATTTTCATCCATTTTGTTATAATTTTTTGTTCATAAAATTAACATCCATTTTTAATGGATTTGATTTGCATCAAATTATTAACTATAAACTTCTAAATAATTGTCATATTAATATCAATTACTATTAACCAATTCTAATTATTATTGTTATTAATATTATTATAGTATTAGTAAAAACTATTTAATAATTTGCTCTGATTATTTCAATAAATATGGCATCTCTAAAGATATAATTGATTAATTGATTTTTACATACACAGCTTTCAACTAATTTTCATTTTATTTCCCCGATTCAGTTATTTAATAATCAACATTAATTTTATTCCCAAATTTGACCAATATGAAGGATTTTTTTTGAATAAACTAACTATTTTAAATCTGGATGATTTCATCAGTTTGTATTGAAAATTACTTCATTTAATCACTTCCAAAGAATTTTTATGTCACATGCTACAGACTTGAGGGCAATTCTTTTACTATATTAAATATATTAAGTGAATGAAAAAAATTACTTTTTTAATAAATTTTTACTATATTTGGGAATAGTTATTGCGCAGGAATTGGAATTTTATTCATATCGAATTTAATATTAAAATTTATGAATTCCTATTGGTTAGTGCTTTTGGATTTCCTTTTTTAGGCCCAAAGATAATTGGTGATGATTTCAAAGGATTAATTGGTTAAAATTATTCATAATGTGAGTAAAGGAAAAATTTGGAATATCAGCCCAGCAAATTTATTTCATGATCACCCAATTTTTTCAACCTTCATATCTTTCAATAAAGTAATGAATAATAGTTTGATTATAATCTACATGATAAAAAAATTTTTTTCATTTACGTCACTCCCCGTTGTTTCCACAAATAATTGTTCAAAGTTAATTTATGATTATTTTTTAGTAGTGATATAATTTACAGGTTTTTCAAAAATTTGATGAAGTAATATTATATTTCCTATACTACTTATGATAAATATTGAAATTCATATAAAATAATTCTGTTAACGTTTTTACAATGATTGCGATTTATTATTTAAATTCAATATAATGCTTATAAAATGAATCTCTTACTATTATTATGATATTATAACTTATTATATTTTCAACTGTGCCAATATCAAAATGTTTCATAGATTCTGATATAATATACCTATTCTTTTTGATATTATCATAATCAATAATATTATAAATCCGAAGAATATTAATACTAGAAATTATTTCAATATTAATTTGATATGTATTTTATTTAAAATATATATTATATCAAATTATTGAAACATAACTATTTTTAAAAGAAACTATCACAATTTCCAACTTTCTCATTTTCAAATTATTAGTTTTAATTACAATCAATTACAACTAAAAGTATTAATGAAAAATATTCAATTAATCCCATAATAATTTCAACCATTAAGTCTCTAATGTATTTCAACAATTCTATGTCATGAATTTTGAATTAAGAGTTTCAATAAAAAATTTAGTTATTAATCAAATTTTAATAAGTAAAATCAAATATGTCTAAAAATCCAAATGAATCGGGTGATGAATATGATCTTAAGGAACAGGACCGTTTTTTGCCTATCGCTAACGTTGCCCGGATAATGAAGAAGGCCTTACCTGAAAATGCTAAAATTTCCAAAGATGCTAAAGAAACTGTCCAAGAGTGTGTTTCCGAATTTATTTCTTTTGTAACGAGTGAAGCTAGTGATCGATGTGCCCAAGAAAAGAGAAAAACTATTAATGGTGAAGATGTGCTTTGGGCTATGCAGAGTTTAGGTTTTGAAAATTATGCTACATCTCTAAAAGTTTATTTGACTAAATATCGTGAGGTTTGTACTTATCTAATAAAAGGCTCTTCAAATTTATTTTATTAATAATAATTTCATAGGCTGTCAAAGTTGATAAGGGTTTAGCTCCACCTCGTGATAAAATGAATGTTGGTACTATACCCGAAGAATTCTCACATTTGCAGGAGCAAGAACAACAACTTCAACAACAGCATCAACAACAACAGGTTCCTCAACACCCTCAACACCCACAGCATCCTCACGCTCACCACATGCAACAGCCACCGCAAGCACATCCCCAGCACCACCCTCAGCAGTTACATCCCCAACAACTTCAGCAACTTCAGCAGCTACAACAGCAGCAGAGACAGCAACAATTGCAACAGCTCCAGCAGCTTCAGCAAGGTATCCCTCCCCAGCACGAGCCACCCGCCCAGTAAACATTTAAAGTATTTGGAATAATTCGCATACTTTGAATCCTATGATTGAATGTCTAAACGTGCACAATTGACCAATTCTGACCATCTTTTGATTTTATATTTTTACACAGGAATTTTATGATCAATATATGTAACTCATCTCTTATTTTCTATAATTTTATAGCTAATTGACCTATATTTATTTATCATTATTCTTACCATTTTAAATTTTAGATTGTGAAGTATCTAAAATATTTTGAAATTAATAATATGATTAATTTTAGATATTATTTAAATTCTACAATTTTTTCTTTGTTTAAATTTTGAAATTCATTCAAGGGATTCTAGTCTATTTGGTATAAACTTTGTTATTTTGTATTATCTACACTTTTATACGCTCTATCAATATCTACTTGATAAAATTTAATATTGTTTATAATGTTATTACTCAACATGATAAAGCTATTATATTAATCATTCAATCGGCAAATGATCAGATTTTAACTAATATTCATTATTAATCAATATTATTTAATGTTGACATCTTAAAAATATATTATGTTAATATTGTGTTAAATGATTTAATATTGATGGTGCTGAACAAAAGTTTGTTATAATATAACCCAATTGAATTATGATTTTGAAATTATTATAAAAGCCATTGTGTAAAATGTTAGATTATTTCCAATCATATACATTTATTCAAGAAAATTACGCTAGGTCATTATTATCTCTAGAAAGCTCAATTAGTTTCAAAGAACTTATAAATTAGTAAACTGATTTATTGATGAAGAAATTTCAAAAATATTTGTACAATATAAAATTGAATTTAAAATATATTGTTGTAAAATTGTTATTAAAATAATTAAATAATTTAAAGGTAAATTATTAATAGTATTGCCTAAATAAATTCAAATTCCAATTCAATTAAATTATATGAAATAGAAATAAATAATATTATAAACATTGCTATCTAATACCAAAATATTCTCTGTTTCATGAATTTAAAATGAATGAATTAATTTCATTGACTAATTGGTAAAGTAATATAAATTGTTATTTATTATTAACAAGATGCTATAAAAGATTTTGAAACAAAATGAATCAATGCTGAAATAAATATAAAATATTATAAAGAAAATATATAAGGAGAATTGTGTTATATGAAATAAAAGTGATATAAATATAAAGTGATTAAATATGTAAGTTGGATATTAAAATATTAAATAAAAAAAGAAGTTTGAATTAATGAAATAATATTGTATGATTTTATATTTTAATGAAACTGATTTTTGATTTCAAAGTAATAAATATTTTCAGATGATTAATATTCAATCCGATATGGTCCAGTGGTTAGGATTTCTCGCTTTCACCGAGACGGCCAGGGTTCGATTCCCTGTATCGGAGTATGTTTCATTTTGAATTGTTTTATTTCGTAATTCAAGTAATTAAATTTAATTTTTATTTCATAATATTTAAAATAATCATTTATATTATTTGTTTGTATTATTATTTTCGTTAAATATATAATTTGTTTTTCATATTCTATGATATTATTCCAAACTCAATTTTGCACCTGCATCTCTGATTTTTATGTTATTATTTAGTATAAGAAAGTTCTTCAATGGATCGGTATCAATTATCATATTAATTTTAATGAATATTATAATAGTATACATTTTGGTTACTTTAATATAACCAATAACCTCTTTTTTGCTATAATAATACAATTCAGGACAAGGGAAAAACTTTTTTTCACTAATTATTACCTTTTAAATATCAACAATATATCAAATATTGAAATTAGTTGAAATCTTTCAAATTCATGCTAATAGAGCATTTATATAATTATAATGTGGTTATATCATAATTTTTTAAAATTGAAAAATTAATATCCAAAGTTTTATACAATATTTTCTATATTTAAAATCTAAACTTCAAATAGCTAAACTAATTTGGAATTATTAAATTGAGACAATAATAATGAAATCATCAAAAATCCTTAGCAGAAATAATCAATTTTATCTGAATTGAGTTGATGACATCATGTAGTTGTATTTATTGCTATAAAATAATCAAGGAACAATAAATTTCTAAATTCTTAGATATGATAAAAACATAAACTGATTATTAGTAATATCAAATTAAATTTATTTTATATTTTTATAAATATATATTGAAAAAATATTCAATATTAAATTTACTCCTATCAACTAATTTGATTGAAAAGCCTTTCAATGTCTACGACTGACGACCTGATAGATTTCGTTGAAGGTACTTCATCAGTACCAAATACCCAATGCGTTTCAAACCCCAGTAATTTAGAGCTTGAACCCCAGACCACTTTTGTCGAGTCTATTGCCACATATAAACAAATCGACACCAATCCCAAAGTGACTGCAGGTCCGTCCAACTTCCCAAGATTCATTCCAAAGTCCATAGAAGGTCAAGTACCCAAACAATTCATACAAAATTACAAAGCTCAAGTCAAGTTTACCCAAGCCCTACGTGATAATTACTATCGCACCAAAACCTTAAATTTAAATTCAAATTGCGACCCAAAAGACACTCAATATCCTAAATTTGAGAGTGATAGTTTTTCGGATTTTGTTATTATTATTCAAAAGGGAACTGGAGCAGAAGATAAAGGTGCTTCTGCAGACCTTGTTAAAGATATTGTAACTAGGTTAGTTCAAGTAGGTTTCCTAGTTGAAATTATTGATGACAAACGTTTCGGACAAGATAAACTAGCTTTATTTTTAAGTGTATCGGTAACTAAGGTTCAAGAATTGCGAATTGCCGAATTGTAAGTATAACTATACATTATATTATCCTATCCTAACTTTGTATGAATTTAGACAGAATGATTATCTATTAGGATTGCCAATACCTGAAACTGAATTATTGAATGAACTTAGTAACCCTCAGAATATAAAGGTCAGTGTATCGGATCGATTGAGATTAGTTTATAATTTAATAACTGATCCTGTAACTGACATGGGAGCTGGTTTGAATCAAGGTGAAAACGGTATTGATTCTATATATCCTGTACATGATAGGGCTTTTAATAGAGTAAGTGTTAAAATTATATGAAATAATTATCATTAATGTATTCTACCCATAGTGGTTTATGAAATATATATCCAAAGCTGTCATTTTGACAGATTCTGATTTAGATATATTAAGATATCACTGTGGTGAGGAGTTATCTTTATACTTTAGCTTTTTGCAGTTCTATCAGTTATCACTCATTCCAATTGGGCTACTGGGTTTTATTTCTCGATTTATTCTTGGCTATGGCTACTACTTCCAAGCCATTTTAATGCTATTATGGGGTAGTTTATTCGTCTTGAGTTGGAACATTAAAGAAAAAGAACTGAATCATCGCTGGAATTTAAACGGGTGTAGCAAGTTGGAGCATATTCGAAAATCTTTTAAACCCGAATTCTATGTTAAAAACCCCATTAATCAGAGATTGGAAGGTAAAGTAAGATGGCCAAGTCGTCTCCAATTCAAACTGCAAGGCTACTATTGGCTATTATCAGGTGCTGCAATCCTATTAGCAATGATTATCTTCTCATTCTGCGTTGAAATTATCCTAAATGAATTTTATTATGGTCCATTCAAAATGTTTTTAGGACCTATTCCACCCATAATCTATGCACTTTCAGTTGGCAACAGTTCCAAATGGTTTATTAAGTTAGCTCAAGATTTAACCAAAAAAGAAAATCACGACACTCAAACAAATTTCTTGAATTCTCTCACTCGAAAAGTGTTCACTGTGAATTCTTTAGTGAATTACGCTAGTATTCTCTTCGTAAGTTGGATTTATATTCCTTTAGGTCATCATATCTTTCATTGGATTCATCCTTTCCTTCACAGTGGTCCCATTGAGCATGAATTGGTATTGGGAGTTGGTAGATTGCAGACGCAAATTCAGTACTTTATGGTCATGAAACAGTTTATTGGAATGCTTACGGAAACTTTCTTACCTTACGGTTTGAGATATTATAAGCGCTATGATAAGGAGATTAAAGCCAAGATCTTTGGTAAGAAAGTCGAATATTACAATTTGGAGCCCAAGAAAGAAGTCAAGAAAGAGCTCAAGGCTGGCGAAATTGACTACGATCACGAATTATTGAAGTTCGTTCAAGAATTTAACGAACTTGGAGAATATGATATGTATGAGGATTATGCTGAAATGGTCGTTCAGGTAATTGATAATTGAATAACATATGCATCAATATATTGATATGATATGATAGTTTGGTCATGTCACCATGTTTAGTGTAGTATTCCCATTGGCTGGAATTATCTCCATGATCAACAATTTCATTGAATTAAGAACAGATGCATTAAAAATCTTCTTTACTGCTAGGTAGATAATAAACTCATCTAAATAGTTTCAATAATTAATTATATCATTAGACGTTTAGTGCCCGTTAGGACTGAAGGAATTGGGGCATGGAAAAATCATTTGGTAATAATTCATTATCCAATTATTAAACTATTACTAATTTGATCCAATTTTAGTACAATTTGTTATGGATCTCATCCATAATCAATGGCTTATTAATCTACCAATTCACTCACAATATGACTCCACCAACAGCTGCCCCAAATACTTGGGTTCATTGGGGTCTTACAGCTCTTATTTGGGAGCGTTTCTTCCAATGGGGTTTCAATAGGTTGCAGGCAGTGTTTGATAGTATACCCCACTCATGGGATATTCGTAAATCTAAGTTTGAGTTTAAAAAGCGTGAGACATTGTTGACTGAATTCAATTTGAAGAAATCGAATTAATGTTATTACTACTTTATATCCTATATATTATCCTATAAAATACTAAAATGATTTCACTCTATCAATCGTGTTGATAATTAATAATCTATTTCAACTATTATAATAATTATTTCAATATTTCAATACATTGAAAAAAGACTTAGTTAATTTATGATCTAATGTGGTTATTTGAATTGGTATTAATTGCTTTGCTTCAAATTAGAATCTACTTCAATATCAATTGTCAACCTGAAATATATATGATTTGTATCAATCCATACAATATTTTGTTTATTGAAAAAATTAACACTATTACATATAATACCATTCTATTTTACTTTCAGTAAAATTTCATCAAGTTAAAATATTTAGTATACATTGAATTCATCTCTCCTATTTACATAAAATGAGGTTATTTGTAACTATCAATCAAGGTACGTTTTAGACATACAAAATGCACATAATTGAAACTTTACAATATATTTTTGCAATATGCTTTCAAATCGTGATTTTTAACTGAAGCTTCCAAAATATATAAAATATATTATATTTATATATTTTATATTTCACTAAATCAATTTACCATGTATTCATAATTATACTTTCAAAAAATAATTATTTTATCCTTCAAAATGTGAAATTTTAAACTTTTATTTTGCATGATTTTTTTTCAAATTGAGCAATTAATACAGTATATATAGTTCAAATTATCCAATAATTTTCAAAATTAAAAATATTTATTCTAAACATATAGCTAATATAAAATCAAAGCTAAATTTTTCTACTTATGATATTTGTTACTTAGTTGTAAAAGTATTATGTCTTATTTTAACAATTAATATTCATTTAACCATTCTTCATAAATGTTGTATATTTTGAATATCCTAAGAACAAAACCTACCAAATTCATACTCCTCAATTAATTTCCCTTTTATATGTTTCAATTTCAAGAATCCAAATTTTAATTAATTTGAATAACTCTTTGAAACAAGTTTTCATTAATGATTATAAATTATACACCTTAATATCAGAAATAATATAATGATTGAATAATGTTTAATAGAATATGTTTTATAATAAAAATAAAATTATAATGTCCATGATATGATAATTTATTTTCATTGAAATTTGTAAGTTATAAATTTTATTTTAATATTTGTTAATTAAATAAAATTATAAGCAAAGTATTTTATAATAAATTTTAAATACTAACACTACCTTATGAAAATATAAGATTATAATAATTCTGATTATATAGCTATATTCTATCATAAAAATTATCGATATTTTGATTAACTAACTATTGTTTTTATATTTAATTATCTCTGGGAGTTATTAATTGATCAATTAATAAATTCAAATATTGATATTTTAAATTATTAAAGATTTTTGTAAATTATAGTTAGATAAATAGTTATAATCCTAATATAGATGGATATCAAAACCAAATTATAAATTTCTAAATATCAGTAATTTGAAAAAAGAGTTTAAAATAATTTATAATATTTGATGGCAATGAAGAACTCAATTGGTCATTGTTTTATATATTAATTGATTATTAGAATTTTCTATATTTAAATCAATTATTATTTTACGAATCAATATATTTTCACTCTTATTTATATACTTTTTATCTAATAGTAAGGGATTTTATAATTCATATTTTTCACTATATAATATAATTTTTTGGATAATTATATTAAAAACCAAATAAATAAAAATCACAAAATTTCAAATCTTACCTCAGTCAAACAAAAAATATTTAACAATTATTATGCTAGGCAAAATATTATATAACAAGTATTTATAAAAATTTTCAAGTATCAATTAATGGCAAAAGATTTTCAAAGTAAATATTGCAAACTAATTTAATTAATTTATAGCTAGGAAATCTGACATACAAAAATAATTTCATTTAAGCTATCTTGAATCTTTAATTAACCAAAGATATACAAGTAAAATTAAGAATAATTGAAATGTCGTATATATTCTTTAACAAAAATATTAACTTAGTATTTGTGACTTACTATTAACTTTATTATTTTATATAAAAAGATAATTTAAAAGCAGTCTAAATAATATATATATTATATTTTAATCTCAAATCAAAATAATTAAATAAAAACAAATAATATACAACTATATTATCAATGTATTTAAGTTAATATTTTTTAAAAAAAATTCATAATATATAAATTATGATCTTTGATATATAAATCTTTATATAGAAGTATAAAAAATGCTTAGGTCAAAGTAAAACAATTACTATTTTTAAAAAAAATAATGAGTACTATTATTAGTTATAAATATTAAAAATATATCTTTATATCAACTATTAAAAGTAAGTATAAGATTTAATAATAGAATATACATTTTAATTTTAAAATTTAATATAAATCTTTAATGTAAAAATACTTTATTTAAAAACTAACTATATAATATTAATAACTATATTATAATAAAAATTATCAGGGGTTTATTTATTAAAAAATATCTTTATCAACATATCGACTTTATTAACTATATATTAACCTTTATGATTATAAATAACTTAATAAAATAAAAAATCTTATTCAAAAAAAAAATACTATAATATATTAGATATATATTTCAGAATTAAATATATAATTTTGAATAAAAATTATAGAAAGCTATATATAAAGATAAAACATTAAATAATAATATATACTATTTATTAAATTATAAAAAATTATTAGTTATCAAAGCTATATATTTATTTTCTTAGTTTTTCAATTAAAATTATAATTATAATTTTATAAACTTAATATTCTATTAAAAATACAGTATAATCATAAGTCAAATATTAATTGTTATTTTTGGATTTAATATATTAACTAAATTGTTTTTAATATAATATAACTATTCTATAGATTAATAATCATCAAAAATATTTCATTAACTTATATTTCATTAATTTCATTTATAAATTTTTGCTCAAAATAGGATTTCACTAATATTTATTATTATTCAATATAATTTAAATTTTATTTTATATAAACTTATAATATATCATTTAAAATATTTCAGAATTATATAATTAATATAGTTATCTATTGTTTAATAATTTAAAAAAATATTAATTATTATATATATAATAATTGATTAAAAAAATTAAATATTTCATAAATAGATTAGATTTGTTAAAAAAAATATTCTGATATATGACCATATTTATTAATTAAAAAAATGGAAGTTTAATCATATATGTTATAATATAATTCATATATTGGATTTAATAACTATTTTTAATTTTTATATTTAATAAACTCCTTTTAACTTTAGCTTTATAAATTTTTTAATTTTTATATAAAAAATAAATAGTATTAATAAATAACTATAATTGCATTCATAATAATAATAATATTTAAAACTAAAATATATCACTTTTTATTTACTAATTCTTATCAGAATTAAGTAAATTTAGAATATATTATTATTATTTATTAAAATAATTGATTTTTATGAATATTACTCTGTATTTTTAATAATAGGAATTTTTTGCAATTGAAAATAAATAAATATTTTAATATATAATATATAAAAATAAATATATAATGTTAATTTAATAGTTTCCTTTATTATTAATAACTTTTTGCTATACTTTTGGTAAAGATCTAACACTTAAAAAACTGTTCTTTTTATTAAAAACTAAAATTTGATATTTTACAAACCAATTAAATTTTCTTATAGAAATTTTCTTTCTTATAAGTTAGTTTTTTAATTACCTAAAGCAATTATAATCACATAGGTTATAATCTAAGGAATATACTAGATATGGTAGTTTTTTCCAGTTATTTTTAATTAGAAAGTTTTTTACAGCTTTAAATTTATGAATTTTACAATTATCATGTAAAATAATAAGTTTTTTCATATTATATTGAGAACACCAATTAAAAATACTTTTATTTAAAAGAGCAATATAAAGTTTACTATTAATTGATTTTCTTTTAGGAACTAAATAAGAGTAGAATATATTATTATAGTTTATTACAATAATTAACATTCATTTATTAATAAAATACTTATTTAAAAGGATTTATAGAGGGGGTTGATTTGGCTTAATTTAGCATCTTGATTTGTATTGTAATAAAGAATTATATATAGGGATCTAAGATTCATCAATTGTAATTATTCATTGTAAAACTTTAAGCTTCTAGTAATATTTTAGTAAGTTTTGTTTAGCAATAGCTACTCTAGTTTTTTTCTAAGCTTTAGTTAAATTATAAAGCACTTATTTTACATTTTTATTTTATTAATTTGAGTTTAAACTTTAATATATATAAAATACTTATAAAACTAATATTAAAGTACTTAGATAATTCTTTAACTAAAATAAAAAAGTGTTTTTCAAAATATTTTTTCACTCTATTAACAATTAAAAAAATAACAGTTGAAGTTAGTTTTTTAGATTTTAACAGGTTTTAGATAGTTTCTCTCTTAGCTTTAAAGTGATTTACCTAGCAATAAATTGTTGATTTAAATAATACTTTATTAGCAAAAGCTACTTATAAATTTCAAATAATTTTAGAGGGCTTATGGTTAAATTTTACTGATACTAAAATAAAAGACTTTTGATGATTACTATTTGGTTTAAACATAATTAAATTAAACAACCAATTTTAAAAAGTTAATTTTTTAATCAAAAAAATTATTATATATATATATATATATATATTAAAAATATATAATTTGTTATTAACTTTGTATATATTTATTTATTTCAAATTAATAATATGTTTGAAAAGTCAGAACTTAAATAATTTCCTATTACTTTAAATTCAAGGTAATAATTAGAAAAATTAATTAATTGGAATTTATAGTAAAAATTATTTTAACTAAAATTTTATTTCATTTTTAAATAAATAATTATAGAAGTAGTTAGAACTTAATTTGCTTTAATAATATAATATTAATTTTATTCTTTTCAGTTATATTTTGACAGTGTTTATTTACCTAAAGCTTTTTTAGTTGGTTTAAGCTTTTGTTATATTTTGATATATTAATTTTGTTTTATTATTCATCAAATCATGTTATAACTATGATATTTATAAATTATTCAAATATTAAATATAAAAATAACTAGATAATATTCTGATTAAAATAATAAAAATCTGTTATTATTTTTTGATTTTTATTAATAAATGCAAAAATAATAATAATAATTAATTCTTTTATTTTACTATATTTTAAATAATATCCTATATAATATGAAAATAACAAATCTAAAAATATATAGTAGTTATAAATAGTATTTTAATTTTCTTTAGCTATTTTAAAATCTTTTTAAATTTAAAGTATTTATGATTATAATATAATAAAAATTAAATAATAAGATTTTGATATTCACTTTAATATATATGATTTAATTAAATTATAAATATTAAAAAATACCTCTAATATACAAATACTGAAAATATTTTATTTTTGATATATATGATATAAAAATAATCCTTTAAATACAAACGATGTAATTGGAAAGCCAGAAATTAAAAAATTTTCCATTTTTTTAATTAAAGATATAATAATTTAATAATATTTTTATAATCATATTTAATAATAAATCAAGATGATCTTTAAGTTTGTAGTTCTTTTAAACTATTATATATAGTAAATCTATCTTTAAGGATATTAAAGTATGGTTTAATAAGGATTATATATTATCTTATCTATTTTAAGTTTTTAAATAGGGTTTCTCTTAATTGTAATTTAATTAATACAAGCTTTATGATAGGATATGATTTTTTAAAAAAAAAAGCCTTGAATTTGATTATTAACAAATATTTTATCCTAAATTTAATAATAATATATTATATAGTTAATGAACATAATCTAATCTATTTCATAATTATAAAATATTCCATCTATTTTAATAATTGAATTAAGTAATAAAATAAAGTTATTATTTAATTTTATAACTAAATAGTAAAATTAATTATTATAATATATATAATATACAAAAATTTCTTATAGTAATGATATAAGCAATTCTTAATAATAGTTAGTTCATATAAAATTTTAAAATATAATTATAAATATAATAATATTAGAAATTAAATGATATAATTATAATAAGAGTAAAATATTAATAGATATAATTTGAAATGTTCAAAACTTATATTATTTAATAATAGCTAAGAAATAATGAAATATTAAAAAAATAATGAAATTTTACTTATTAATTTAAATGATATAATTTGTATTATTAGTTTTGTAAATGTAGTGGTAGTTAAACTAATATAGTATAGAGGAAAACTTAATATAAAAGTAGTGTGTGTAGAATGTGGTAATATAATGTAGCTATAGTGTGCAAGTGTAAACAAAGTTTAATTAAGCTTTGAACTAGGATGAGTTACTGATATATTAAGATTTATATTAGGTAGTGTTAATATCCTATAATATTAATAGAATATAGTCTCAATTTTAGAAATAATATAAAAGTAAAAAATAGTAAGAATTGAGAGGAAAAAGAAAAACCTAGTTTATTAGATAATTCAATGCTATTTATACAATTAATTTAATAATATAAGTATAAATTAATTATATAGTTTATAGTTAATTGGATTATATGAAAGTATATATAAGAATTTAAAGAATTAGTCTCTTAACACTTTTTTAGTAAGTTTTTTAAAAGAGACACACTCTTTAATTTTTTATAAATAGGTATAATAAGCTAAAATATTCTTAATACTTTCTAGGGGTTCTTATATAGTTTTTTTAATAAGATAACCCATTTATTTTACATAAAAATAAAGCTTATTCCTAATAAATTTAGACTTAATTATGTAATCAACATAGTATTCTTCTTTTCTATCTTAATTAATAAATAGATCTAGTTTTAAAGTTTTGAATCAATTAAAAAAAGTGTTAAAATCTTCAAAGTATAATTTAATTTTAGATATGTGAAAGGTAAAGTTGATCTTCAAAGTTAAAAGTAATTCCAAGGTAATATTTTCAAAATTTGAATTAATAGATTAAATTTTATAGGGACTATAATATAATAGTAAATATTTTAGATTTAAGCTAGATTTAAGTAGGGTAGGTTTAAGGGTAAATTATTCTAAGTATACAAACATATTAATTTTATACTTAAGAGGATTTCTAGATAACTTTAAGTACTATTATTCTATAATTTTTTAATTTTCTTCTAAGTTAAATTTAACAAGGGAATTAATATATTTGATATTAGATTAAAATTCAACAATGTTTAAAGATAAGTTGATTTAAAGTTTTAAAATAATTATTAAGTTAGGATATTTATTATAATTAATGAAATAAGGGTTAAAACTTGTTGATTTGTTGATAAAAGTGTTGAATAAATATTAGAGTTGGTAGATATAAGTATCTTAATTTAACTGATTAGTGTTAATATAAGCTTTAATTATTTACTTTAAGGTTTTAATAATTTTTTTAATAAGTTTATTAGTTTAGTGATAATTAATAGTAGATATAGTTAGGTTAATCTTAAAAGAAAAGGATAGTGACTTCTAGAATTAAAAGTTGAATTATATATCTTTATCAAATACAATAGTTTGTGGAATTTTATTATAGGTAAAAATATTAAAGAATAACAATTGTGTAATATCTTTAGCTATAAAGGTTTTGAAATAAGGAATAAAATAAACATATTTGGAAAATGAATCAATTACAATTAATAAGTTATTATAACTATTTGTTGATTTAGGAATTTCTATAAAATTAAGTTAGATTTATTATTAAATTTTATTAAAGACTTATAAAAGAATAAGTTTACTATATTTTAGTTAAGTATTATTTTTAGTTCTTTAGCATATATCACAAGTATTAGTATATTTCTAAACTAATTTAATTAGGGAAAGTTAGTAATACTTTATTTTAATTCTCTCAGCAGTTTTTAACTAGTTTTAATATCCTCTAATAGGTAAATTATAGTATTCATTAAATATTGTTTGTTAAATCTTAGGAATGTTAAGAATATATAAACAATTATTATAATATAATAAGTTATTGATAATTTTTAATCTTTTAACATATTTTAATTAGTTTTCTAATAGTTTAAAGAGTTTTTTTTAACTAAAATAAAGAAATTATTATTTAGTAGTGTTTTTTAAAGTAGTTTAATAAATTTTTTATTTCCTTTATTAATAATTATTAAATTAATATTTGTTAGATTTTTGCAATTAGAATAAAAAGGTAAGTATATAAGATTTTTTAACAAAGTATCTATAACATAATTTTATTAACTTAAAAGATATTAAATAAAGAAGGAATAAGCTTAGATAGTTTTAATCTATTTAACTTATCTTCTTAATAAATACTTTTAAGTATTTAAGTAGATAAGTGAATTATAGTTTGTAAATACTAAGAAAAAATTGTAGGATAAAAAATATAAGTAATTTTTAATTATTTCTACTAAAGTAAAAAGTTCTTGTTTATAAACTAGGTATTTTAATTTAGTTGGTTTTATTTTTTTTAACTAGAATATTATTAGTTTTAAAGTAATATTTATAAGGTTAAACTCAACCTATTTTTTTATTCATTATTTTATCTTATATTTATAAAGTAAAATATAAATTAAATTTAAACTAGTTTAATTATCTACTAATTATAAAAAAACTAAAGTTAGTAAAAATAATAATAAGTAGTTTTAAATTAAAAATAAATAAAATAAAAGTATTAGTAATATAGAAAATCAAAACATTTATATAAGAAATATATAGTAGGGTTTATTCAAAAAGAGAGTTTTTCTTTAAGAGATTAGTAAAAAAAAAATAGTAAATTCAATAAAAAAATCAATGAAATCTTTAAAGTAATTTAATAATTTAAATACAAACATAAGTTGATTTTTGTTTATAAATATAATAAAAACTTTAACACCATTGAGTTTAGATAAATTAATATTAATTTTTTAAGAAGAAACAATATAACTACAGAAAAAACACTAAAGATATATTTTGATAATTTCAAAGATAATTTATATTCTTGAATAATTTTTAAAACTTAATTAATATGTTAAATATAATCTTTTTTAGTTTTTAAATAGATTAGAATACTATTAAAGTAAATAATAATAAAGTTATTAAAAACAAGGTTGAAAAAGAAATTGATAAATTAAGTAAAAATTATAAAAACATTACATAATTTAAAATTCATAATAGTAAATTTATAGTAGCTTAAAAAAATATTGAAAATAATTAAAGGGATAAAGTTTTCATCAACTCTAATGTTATAATATTTATTCCTAATATCTAATTTAATAAATATAGTTGATTTAAGTAGTTTATCTTTAATATTATATAAGTTTAATAATAAAGTTTTATCTTTAATAGTTTTAGAGTTTAAAACATAATTATTAATATATAGTTTTTAACCACAATTAACTTTTTTTACAAAGAAGATTAAAAATTTTTATAATAAAGAAAAAGGTTTAATATATTTATTTTTAAGTAGTTTTTAGATTTCTTCTTTTAATGTTTAATATTATTTAAGAGATAAATGGTAAGTAAATTTTAAGTATAGTTGTATATTAAAAAGTAGTTTAATTTTATACTTAATATTATGTTTAAAAAGTAATTTATCTATAAGTTTAAAAATATTAGCAAATTAACTTATTATATTATACAGGAAGTAGTTATTAAATATAACTTTATTAAAATTAACAGATAAAATATTAATAAATAAGTAATAAATAAATATATATCTTTATAAATTATTAGGGTTTTTAATTAGTTTTTTATATTGATTTTTACTTATAATAATAGAATTATTTGCTACAATTATAAAGTTAGTGTTAAGTATAATATTTGATAGTTTTATAGTAGGGTAATATAAATTTTTTGAGATTAATTCTACTAATTTTTTTTGGAATATAAAAAAAATAGATTTGTAACTTTTTAGGGTAATATTCATAGATATAAAACTATAATATTTAAACTAATTTTAACCTAGTATAAAATTATAACTAATGTTACCAACTAAAAATTTAATATGTTGGGAGTAGTTAAGAAATAGTAATAGGTATTTAAATACAATACCAAATGTTTATTCTATTAATTTATTAGTATATTTAATTATCAAGTTATTTTTTTAGATAGGTAAGAATAGCTTTATAATAATAAAAAAAGAGATAATATAATTAAAACAACTAAAATTAATTAGAACACTAACAAATATATCTATAAAAGAATTAATTAACACAAACAATAAAATAATAGTTAAAGGTAAAAAATTACAAAATAGATTAATTACTAGAATATTTCTAGTTTCTAGTAGTTTAATCAATTAGATTTCTCTAGTATATATAGTTTAATTTGTAAAATTTGTAGTCTATTAGAATTTTTGTGGATTAAATTAGAATCTGCTAACTAATTATAAAAGGGTGATTCTAAATTTATATTAATATTATTCAAGTTTGATTTATGGTTGGTAAGTTAAGATTATTGAAAATTAAACAGATATTGTTTCTTTAAAGGGTATTTATTAGTTTTATAATTAACTTAAGTCTTTTAACAATAATAACAACCTTTATTTATTTTTAAATAGGCTTTAACTTCTTTACTAAAGGTTTTCTTATAAAGCCTTAAATTAAAAATATTTATCATTTGAGATTTAAGTAGGTTAAAGTAAAGTTTAAAAAATTAATTTTTAAGGTGGTATAATTTAGTTATAGAGTAAAGAATATCATTAATTATAATTACTATATTACAAATATCAAAAAAAAACATATTATTAAAGTGTTCCTTATTAACTAATTAAAACTTTATTTGAGGGTTAAAATATTATAATAGTTTGTAGATTTATTTTTCTTTAGTAATATTTAATATGTTTAAATATATCTTATTAAATTTCTTAATTAGTTATCTTGTAGAAGTTTTTTATTTAAGCTAGGAAAACTTTTCTCATGTTAATCAAACTTAATTTTTTAGGTAATACCTCTCTTTAAGTGCTTTTTCTAATTGTTTAAAAGTTTATATCTTTGTAGTAAGTTATCCTCTTGAAGATTTTTTAGGATTAAACTTATAATGAGTTAACTACCAAATATAAATAAATTTTTCCAAAAAAAATAGCTAATTTAAAGATATTCTTTAAATCTTTATCTAAAATTAAATTAAAATAATTCTTTATATTTTTAAGATAGTTTTTGAATTTGTAAAGGTTTTTAAAACTATCATAAATAGTTAATTTATCTTTAAAAACACTAAAGAGGTGGTTTAATACATTAACTATAGTAAAATAACTGGTTTGTTAGATTTAAGCTCTTTAAAATATATTTTTTTAATCAGAAATTATTTAATATAAGCTTTTTAGAGGGTAATAAGCTTTTAAAAACTAAAGTCTTAGATTTACTTAGTAATTAAATTATAATCATTATTAAAATAATATAAGAGTATTTTTTTTAGTGGTATTATAATATATAGTGTTAAATTTAAATAAAATAAATTATAGATAAAATTTAAAATAGTAATAATTAAATTTAATACAAATAGTTATTAATTTCTAATAGGTTTTTAGTAGTTTTTTTACTGCTACTATATAAGTATAGTGGTAGTTAAACTAATATAGTGTAGAGGAAGATTTAATATAAAAATAGTGTGTGTAGAATATAGTAATATAATGTGGCTATAGTGTACAAGTATAAACAAAATTTAATTAAGCTTCAAATTAGGATGAGTTACTGATATATTAAGATTTATATTAGGTAGTGTTAATATCCTATAATATTAATAAAATATAATCTCAATTTTAGAAATAGTGTAAAAGTAAAAAATAATAAAAATTGAAAGAAAAAAGAAAAACCTAGTTTATTAGATAATTCAATGCTATTTATATAATTAATTTAACTCTATAAGTATAAATCAATTATATAATGTATAGTTAATTAGATTATATGAAAGTATATATAAGAATTTAGAGAACTAGTCTTTTAACAAGTTTATTTTTAAAAATTAAAATCTTTTAAAAAATCAATAGTTAAAAATAATATAAAATTAAATCAAAATTAATATAACTAGTGTTATAATATCAATATATAACTATTAAAACAGATTATTATTTATATTAGATAATATAATATATAATAGTATATTAATTTAAATTATCTCATTATTAAAAATATAATATGAAAATTAAAATAATATCTTAATAAAGTTATTACTCTATATTTTTAATAATGGGAATTTTTTGTAATTCAAAATAAATAAATATTTTTATATATAATATATAAAAATAAATATATAATATAAATTTAATAGTGTATTTTATTATTAATAACTTTTTGCTATACTTTTAATAAAGATTTATTATCTAAAAAATAATTCTTTTTATTAAAGACTAAAATTTAATGTTTTACAAACTAATTAAATTTTTTTATAGAAATTTTCTTTCTTGTAAGCTAGTTTTTTAATTGCTTAAAATAATTATAATTACATAGGTTATAATCTACAGAGTATACTAGATATAGTAGTTTTTTCTAGTTATTTTTAATTAAAAAGTTTTTTATTGTTTTAGATTTATGTATTTTATAATTATTATGCAAAATAATAAGTTTTTTTATATTATATTAAAAACACTAATTAAAAATATTTTATTTAAAAAAACAATATAAAATTTACTATTTATTGATTTTCCTTCAGGAACTTAATAAGAGTAACATATATTATTATAATCTACTTTAATAATTAATATTCATTTATTAATAAAATGTTTATTTAAAGGGATTTGTAAAGGGGGTTAATTTAGCTTAATTTAATATTTTGATTTATGTTTTAATAAAGGATTATATATAAAAATCTAAGATTCATCAATTATAATTATTTATTATAAAGGTTTAAGCTTCTAATAATATTTTAGTAAGTTTTATTTAATAATAACTACTCTAGCTTTTTTCTAAGCTTTAGTTAAATTATAAGATACCTATTTTATATTTTTATTTATTAATTTGAGTTTAAACATTAATATATATAAAATACTTATAAAATTAATATTAAAATACTTAGATAATTCTCAAACTAAATTAAAAAGGTACTTTTCAATATATATTTTTCACTTTATTAATAATTGCAAAAAAAATAATTAAAGTTGGTTATTTAGATATTAGCAAATTTTAAATAATATCTCTTTTAACCTTAAAATAATTTACTTAGCAATAAATAATTAATTTAGATAATACTTCAATATTAAAAGCTACTTGTAAATTTTAAATAATTTTAAAGGATTTATAGTTAAGTTTTATTAATATTAAAATAAAAAACTTTTGATGATTACTATTTAGTTTAAACATAATTAAATTAAACAACTAGTTTTAAAAAGTTAATTTTTTAATCAAAAAAATTATTATATATATATATATC
>JNEM01016861.1:0-11282 GCA_000697335.1 Conidiobolus incongruus B7586
TAATATATATCTAACCCTATTTTGATCTTTATATCATTTTTTATTATATATATTATTTTATCAGAAAAATATTATTATAAGATTATTAAAATATAAAAATAACTGAATATTTATATTTAATATATTTAATAATATATAATATCAAGCTATTAGTGAAAAACTTAATTGATCAGTTATTTTACTATATTATTAAAGATTTGCTTATTTAATATTGTTTTGGGAATCATGAGAATTTAGTGTCAATAAAATGAGAGAATTTCAATCTAAAGAAAAATATTGAATTTATTTATAATATTAATAAAACAAAGGATATACTTTAGTTACTAAATTTAAGAATTTTATTTAATTAATTTAATTTGAGTCTAACTCAAAGATAAATAAAATATATAACCTACTCTAACAAGGGGTCAACTTAAAAAGTCAAAATATTTTATTAAATTAAAATACTAGAGAATTATATATTTATGGAACCTGAATGAATAATTATTAAGCTTAGGCATTGGGAGCCAAATATAATGTTTGCTAAAGCTATTATACATATAAAATACCATTAACATAGTTAATATTCTATAGTAAATACCAATCCTAATTCTAAAAGTCAGTCCTAGTGCTTTAACTATATTAGTCTATATAAATAGACAATAGTATAAAGTTAGGTATAGGCCTAGCAAAAACATAGGAAAGTTATCTGGGGCCTTATTAATCTTACTAATAAATGAATTATTATACAATTAATTCCATATTATTATTTCTTAATTTAATATAACTATAGGTAATTCTTAAAATAATTAGTTTATACTAAATGTTAATTTATTCAATAATGTCAGATATCCTAATTAAAGTATAACCATTAAGTGAAGGGGTATTTATATAAATTAGTTAGTAATCAGATATAAAGGTTTATTCTAAATTATAAAATACATTATTAATACATTATTAATCATTATATTAGTGATTTCTAAGCATTGCTATATAAAACTTATTTTGTCAAGGGTTGATTTATAATTCAGCTTGGGTAGTGTAGATAATAGTCATTTATAATAATAACAGGGTTTTAGTTGATTACTAATATTAATAGTAATAAAATTGAAATATTATAAGTGATATTATAAAATAGTTTTAGGAATATAACAATATTATTTCTATTAATAATATATATTATTGAGATTTAAATAAACATAACTGATTAAAAAAATTATACTGAATATAGGGGGATATCATTTTTATTCTTGCAATTATAACAAAAATTTAAGTTAATGATATAAATCAAATATAAAAATTCATTACAATCACCAAAATATAAAAAGTTTAATATAATTAATATAATGGATAATAAATAATTAATTTATATTTGATCAAAATAATTTTATTCAAATTATTTTATTATAGTATTATATGACATTGATTTATAATGAAAATGAAGGAATTTATAATACTATTTACTTAGGGTATATTTTCATATTTTAATTAATCTAATAATGACACCTGAATTGCCAACATCTCAATTTTAAATTCTGTAAATGAAATTTCAATAGATTCAAAAAATTGCATAGTTTATTCATATTTATACTTTGAATCTTATAAAGATTGGAAACATTTAAGTTTTTGACTAATTTAAAAAATGAGCTCTAATATTCAATTATAAATAAAAAATTACCGAAGCTTAATCTTCCTTTTTAAAATGAAATAGATCCTAATCTCATGATTGATTAAATACTTCAAATAATCTTTTTTGGCATCCAATCAATAAACTACATTCTGTTTTAATTTTTTCTATAAATCCTATGATTATATAATAATCACATTAAATTAAAAATATATATCCAGAATTTGAAATGGTATTGAATTATATTATTTCAAAATATGCAAAATTAAAATATATCCATGTATACTTTAGCATTCCAAACATACTTTTGTTATAATCAAGTAATCTTTTACTAATAAATCTATTGAATGATATAAATGATAATATACGTTAATTAAATTATAGAGATTTGATTTTATTCTATTCAATTTATGTCAATTAGAATTTTTCCAATACATATTTAAAATACTTTTAAAACTATATATTTAGTCCAATCATAAACATATCATCCAAAACTATTTGAATTGAACATATCAAACATTAAATATATTTATAAAAATAAATATGGTATTTAGATCAGAATTTCCATTATTTTACAGGATATGGATGATCTATTAACATATATTAACTCCGAAAAGCTGAAATCATTCAGATTCTTTATATCCATAAAATTAATATTTTTTCTCAATAATAATCTTTCAAAAAAATGCAACAAATATAGCTTAATTAGCCTAATTTAGATAATATATTTCAAATTTATTGCATTAATATTACTATAAAATTGAGTTTAAAACCATCAATATTATGAAAATCTACATTTTATAATTGGGTTATATGAATTTTAAAGAAAAAATTTATCAATATAAATAACTCATGATTATCATTATAATCATTATTATTATTTTATTAAATCCTGAAAAGACTAAACCATTGTATAATACATTTTCACATTAAAACCATAAAAATGGGAAGAAATAGATTTTTATTTCTTAAACTGGGAATCGCCAGTGGTATATGATATAATACAATAGAGAAAGGGGAAATTAATGGGCTTCACCAAATGAGACGCGTATGGCATTGTAAATTGAGTATTTCAAATAAAGTAAATATCCCAAACTTGTCAGAGCTAAATACTTTTGTGAGTGTAACAAGATAAGCTTAGAGATGGGGTACAGTTGGAATGAAGGATACTAGATGATGCTTATTTGTTTATTCATGATAATCTAATATTAGATTCTATTATTGATTTTTGTGGACAAGGACAATTCACTAGCGCAGAGTGGAGGAATCAACCAGTTTATGAAATGGACGCGCTCCAATGTGACATAACAATTCAGGGTGGTAATGGTAGTGCCTTGAGTGATTCACAAGATTATTCCCTATCACATTTTTTTTCAAATTTCTTATTCAAGAAATGATAATTAAGATTAAATAATGATAATGAGGAATTTGACAAATGAATCAAAATATAGATCAAAGAATTATAATATAATTGCATCATGAATTTAATATTTTTATAATGCAATTTAGTTTTATTTTATATTTGAAAACTTAAATTCAAATGATTTATTCAAATATAATACTTGATCTTATTCAAACATGTATCAGTATTGTTTCTGACGAAATTTCTCGCTAACAAGATGCAAGTAAAATATTCAATAACATAACTGCATCATCCGACAACTTGCAAGTGGCAACACAGACCTTTTGAACTTTCTAATAATATTTTCATGAAACAATATTTGGAAAATACAATTCAGCTGCAATATATCTTGAATTGGTTATCATTTAATTTTTAACTTGGATTTTCAAAGAATATAAAATATACAGTTATATAAATTGACATATAATTGAACTGTATATTTAAAGTATAATAGTTTATAATGTTTTATTTAAAATCAATTATGGCTATTTAATTGATAGAATAAAAAGAAAAAAAACAAGAAACAAAATTCAATTAAAATTATGGAATACCTGGATTTTACAATTGTTCAGATATATATATAACAGACTTAAGAACAATCAAAATTATAGGATAAGTTGATTACTTTATAATATTATATCAATCTTAAGTATTATTCAATTATTTTATTCTAATTTGAATAAAAAGAAATTTGACAATTGTCAATTTTCAAAAAATTTAATATTTTCTTAGTTAGAGTTTTTATACTTATCATTCATCTTGTAAAAATTTTTATATTTTTCAATTAATACTTTATAAACTAAGGTGAAAATGATTATAATGGGTGCATATAAGCAATATCGTAAATAGTTTATATATTATCAATATAGGTGCTTGAAAAGTTTAATATATCTAATGATTATTCAATATATCTTAATTTGGAAAATCTTCCAATATTACTCTTCAAAAATGAACATAGTAGAATTTATGATTTTGTTTAAATCTGATTTGATTTTTATCAAAACTCAAAAATTAAATTATAATCTAAAACCCATTCTATTAAAGTATATATTATTTTATCTGACACTGGGTTAAAATCATATTAATATTTATAATTATGACATTGGATCATATTATTATTTGGTATTTATTAATTAATAAATTTTTGAAATAACAATAAAGCTATCAACACGATAAACCCAATCTAAGTGAATCAATTCCATAAATTATCCTCCATTACTCATGCATTCATATTCGTTATTAAAATTGGGAATTGTTCCTAATAAATTGGATGGATCTGTAGTATCTGTAGAGTAATATTTATAATATCTCCAAATGAAACTTTGGTGTAATTCACGCCATTGGACATACACATCCCATTTGTAAGCAACTGTCACCCTGGGATTCATATACACTTTGAGAGGCTCTAATTCCTTAGATTTGAGCTTTTGGCGAAAGTCGTAAAAAATTAAGAAGCATTCGGATGAGTAGCACTCATGGCTGGGATCGTTAAAGGTTTCACGTGTGACATTGGTAAGATTACGATGACGAAAAGAGATAGGATTGGGTTCATTGTTGCCGGAGTACTTCCAATATTTATAAATCACATCGGTATTCATGACGACGGCACCGTTCCAACATGAATAAACTGGAACCAACTGGTCATCATACACCAATTTCTTGTCTCTGGGGTTTTTGAAATATGGAAATTGATGACTCAACATTTTACCCTCAGAATCTCTGGGTACCCAGAGATCGTACATTTGATGTGTAAAATCGAAACTGCATACCATATCGTAGTTACCCTTATTACTATTAACCAATTCTAGAATATCTTCAGCAAAAAATATGATATCATTCAGGAAAATTATATAATCGAATTCCTTTCCTTCACTCCTCAAATGGAATAGAGGTTCAAGTACTCTGTTGCGAACATCTGCCAATCGCATAATTCTTTCGTCCCCTCCATTGTTTCTTGGAATTTCAGGATTTTCATTATAGCCAAGCTCAATAGTATTGGGGACATTATTAGCTTTAAGATAAGATTCCCAATCTTTCAAAATAAATTTGGTATTATCATTACTATAGTTTTCAACAATAGAAATATGAACATTTTCGTGACCGAATACTTTCACCAATCGGTAGACTTGAGCTTGCCAATCCGGTAATATATCTTGATTGTTGTAAATATTCGCAGCTATAAAGAATCTAGGCTGAGGTTTACTAGCTTCCAAATTAAACATCTGATTTTCTTTATTATTCTTCAACTCCAAAACATTGGGAAAATTGTGAAAATAATAGTATCTATTCTGACAATACATTACAAGACTAATAGCTATTCCAAGAAACCCTAACCACATCCCCATCGTACCTTTAACACACTTCAATAATAATTGAACGATAGCGACCCAAAAGAAAAATTTAAGTAATAAAAAATATTCGATTTTTTGGGTTATACTACCAAAGAAATACACTAAAATTGAAGTGGATATTAATACTACTAGGGTAACTAGGTAAGATAGACATATCTTTAATGAAGATTTAGTTGGAATTAAGGGTTCATAACGGTAACGAGAATTCAAATTGAAATCTAGACTTCAAAAATAAGTAAAATGATTTAAAATACTATAAGTTAATATTACTTTGTATTCTGTTTTGAAGATTTTTTACAAAATTCATTAACTATTCGTTTGTATTATATATTGTATTATATAATTTTGTAGAAGGAACGAATAGTTTGAGTAAATATGATATTTATACTATTTTCAAATTGGATATAAAGAAGTGCTCCACAACGATTTTAGCAAGTTACATTCTAATTATATTATTTTCAAGTGAATTAAAGATGAGTCTTTCGCAATTATTTTAACGAGTTAAATTCATTTATTGTGGAGTTCGGGGTGTTAATTTTATTTAATATTAAAATTAATTTCACACTTAAATTTGATTAAAAATAGGAATATCCCATAATTTTAAAGTTAACTTGAAGTATTTATAAATATATTAGTTAATAAAAATATTTTTTTAAAATTTAATTCAAAGTTAAATAATCTAAATTATCGTTATTATTGTTATTATTAGACATTTAATATATATTCTTTAACATTTAGAAAACTTATATACATTTTAAAATTTATTATACATAATACATAGAATCAATTATAGACAAATCATTAATAATTCGATCCCAATTTAATCAAAATGGTAGATCCCCTTTTTTAAAATAGAAAACTCCCACTAACAAATCCAATACAAGTACCCAAAAGCGTAAGAGGAACTAGACCCTCAAAAAGAATTTACAGTTGGACCAAGCTTTAGCCCAGAGAGTGAGTTCCGACGAAGAGTCCGAAGGTGATAATACTCATTTGGAAGAAAGCGACGATGACGATGAAATTGAAGAAACTGCCGAAGAAAAAAGACTTCGATTGGCTAAATTATATTTGGACGGGTTGAAAGCTCCTACAGGCATTTTATTTTGGTTTTATTATAGATAATAAGATTAATTTGAAATTAGCTGAAGATGCTTTGGAAGTGGACGCTAAAGAAATCGATAAGGAAATTATTGCTTCGAGATTATATAGAGATGTCGTTAGTTTCAAGTCCTCTTATTCAATAATCATTCATTAGAATTAATCAACTTGTCTAGTTGGAAACGGAAGGTGTTCTCAACTTACTATTAGCAGATCAACTACCGCCCAAAGAAGATATCCAATACAAGTTTAAAAAATGTCATCAATCTCCCGTTAGTTGCATCATAGCCGATAACGACAACAAATATATCTATACGGGATCTTTAGATAATTCTATTATTCAATGGGATTTTGAAACTTTGACAAAAAAGAAAACAATTCAAGGCGGTCCTAGAGGTGCTAAAAAATTTCAAGGTCACACTGACCATGTTCTATGTTTGGCTATTTCCTTAGATGGTAAATATTTCGCTAGTGGTGGTAAGGATAAGAATATTATTATATGTACATTACCAGAGTTGAAATGTAAGGGAGTTTTGAAGCAGCATAAAGATAGTGTTACGGGGTTGAGTTTTAGACAAAATTCTCTGGATTTATACTCATGTTCATTGGATAGAATGATTAAGGTTTGGAATATTGAATCCATGGGTTATGTTGAAACGTTATACGGTCACCAGGATGGGATCTTATCCCTTTCCAGTCTTGCTAAAGAACAATGTATTTCTGTCGGTGGTCGTGATAGAACTTTAAGATGTTAGCAAATTGTCAATAGTGGACAATTGATCTTCCGTGCAGGCACTCAATCCAAATACATTCTCCCCAAAGATTTCGACCTTTCTCAAACTCTCGAACCCATCGTCGACAATTTATCCCACTTGGAAGATTCCGATGACAATAAAGGCGGCAAAATACTCAAATTTATGGAAGGTAGTTTAGACTGCTGTAGTCACATTGACGAAGAGCGCTTCGTCTCCGGTGGTGATTCTGGATCCATCTCTATCTGGATTTTAACCCGTAAAAAGCCCATTTTTACATTTCCAGTAGCCCATGGTATCAACTCCGAAAATTTACAGCCTTACCCCATCCTCAGTTTCGCAATCTGTCCCTATTCAGATATGGTCGTCACCGGAAGCTATATCAGTCAAATCAAATTCTGGAAAATTCACGTCCAGGACAAATTTCACATCGAACATTTATTCGATTATGAATTACCGGGCTACATCAACGCTGGCAGAATTCGAATGATTAACACGTCACCCAAAGCGGATCTCGAGGGAGTTCCTCCAACGGTTCACCTTCTTATGGCAGTTGGTCAGCATTTCGCTCACGGTAGGTGGGAGCGCACCAAATTTGGCAGGAATGGATTCGCCAAGATTCCAATTCCATTAAAAGAGAAGCCCAAGTCCTTTGAATAGATTGTTATTACACTATATACTATAGAAACATTTATTGTAATATTTTTGACTTAGATTTTATCAATTTTACATATAAAACATTCTTCCAATCATCCTTTACACACAATTAAATTTTCGAATTTTGGTTTGAATTTTTATAAATTTATTCATTGAATAATCATGTAGGTAATAAGATTTTTTAAATATATCATTCATTAAACAATATATTTTCATATTTATCAAATAATACTTAGTAAATTATTATATGTATTCAATCAGAAATTTCTGAACAAAAAGCCAGTTAATCTATCATTTGTATGTATTTGGTATATATTATGATTTTTGATATAAATTATAAAATACTCAAGACAATATTATCATCCTATTTTAATACAATATCGTGTTTTAATTTAATATTATAGATTATTGAGTTTGTTTGCATTAAATAATACTTTCGAATTTTACAAATAACAAAGTTGTTTATTGAGAATTTGCATGTTCCTTATCTACATAATAATTCTAAACAGGGAACAATACTTATATCAGTGTATAACTTCGAAATCTTTGTTTATTGGATTAATATTTCAAATTTGCAATCAATAAATATATATTAATAAGGTTTAATCTTTGAAAAACCCTACTTGGGGAAAATAATAGAAACTCAAATAAAATTTGATATATTTTAAATTATCAATATCAATATGATATCAATGATTTTATTCAGAAAGTTCTCATTGATTAACAAATTTGTGTGAATGAGAAAAATATTATAAATTTTGTTAAAAAAAATATAATATATAAATATCTTATTTTTTTACCCTAATAATATTATAACCTGTATAATGATTGAGAATAATCTTGTGAATCACTCAAGGCACTACCATTACCACCCTGAATTGTTAGGTTACATTGGAGCGCGTCCATT
Organism: Conidiobolus incongruus B7586; assembly: GCA_000697335.1. Lineage (NCBI taxonomy): Eukaryota > Fungi > Entomophthoromycota > Entomophthoromycetes > Entomophthorales > Conidiobolaceae > Conidiobolus > Conidiobolus incongruus. Next base: position 8,774 of record JNEM01016861.1, read on the forward strand.
TTATAAACTGGTTGATTCCTCCACTCTGCGCTAGTGAATTGTCCTTGTCCACAAAAATCAATAATAGAATCTAATATTAGATTATCATGAATAAACAAATAAGCATCATCTAGTATCCTTCATTCCAACTGTACCCCATCTCTAAGCTTATCTTGTTACACTCACAAAAGTATTTAGCTCTGACAAGTTTGGGATATTTACTTTATTTGAAATACTCAATTTACAATGCCATACGCGTCTCATTTGGTGAAGCCCATTAATTTCCCCTTTCTCTATTGTATTATATCATTTACCACTGGTGATTCCCAGCTTAAGCAATAAAAGTCTTTTTCCTCCCACTTCAATGGTAGTTAATAACAATAACCACATTTTAATACTAAAATACTTATAGAAATCAAACTTGAATTATAATTTGATATAATTTAAAACTATGGTAATATTTGAGTTACAATCACTCATAATTATTTATAGTATTGATTCAAAATATTAAAATACACAATACTTTAATCACTCAGATAGTGATCTAAGCCCAACTAGAAATATAAATAATTTCTAAATTTGTATTATAATTAATTTTGAATTTCTTTAACATTAGAATAAATATTGGCATTGTAATCTAAACTTCAAGTAGTTTTGAAAATTTCAAATATCCTTCCAAAGATCCTATCAGATATGAAATACACTATAATTTCATTATATTTTAACTCAAATTCAAAATAATTTATTATGTAAGATTTTAATAGTTGAAAAAAGCTTGGATGAATTTTGACTATATTGCAAGATATTAAATATTTATACTCTATTAAAATCTAATTTGTACCTACTATTCGATTTTATTGAAATAATATATTTTACAATTGGATTTAATTTCAGATCACTCTTTTTACCCTATAGTTGAATATTTATATATCAAATAACTATAAATTTGAAATAAAATATCAAATTGAATGATGCAAAAATACAGAAAATTAATTTAATCTAACTGACTTAGCTAATAAGATATTATTTTTAAATTCACATAGTTTTATGATTGTAAGAATGATTAGGTGTTATAAATATGTAAAGATCTATTATATATAACAGAATATCAAACAAATGGTATCATTAAATATATAAGTATATTTAACTCTTAATATAAAAATAAAATATATTTCAATTTATACCATAAATTTTTTTAAAAAAAATTATATATCATATAAAATTAAAATTTTAAAAAAATTTTTCATAAATATAATAATAATGAATAAAAATATTTTTTAAAATATTAGGAAAAAATATTGGTTAATTTGATATCCTAATAATTTATAAAAATAATTGGTAGTTTAATATATAATGATAAAGAACAAAAAGAAATAAAGCTATTTATTTATTATTTATAATTTATAATTAGGAAATTAAAGAGAATTTTATATATAAAGTTAAATTAATAATAAATAACATTATTATATATAGTTATTAGAAATAATATAAATATAAATTAAATACTTTTATTTTTTGAAATTTTATATTCTAATATAAGAAAGTTATTTCATTATTTATTTTTTGATAGTATTATTATTTTACTATATACTAACCTATAAAAATAAGTTATATAATCAAAAACACTTATATTTTTACTAAAAACTTGATTAATATTTAATGAAATAAACTTAAATTAAATAATGAAATTCTATTATATTTATTAATAATATAAATTACTAAATAATGATATTTAGTTATTAATTGGTTAATATATTAATCTTTAAATTTTACCTAAAATAAGTTATAAATTTATAGGTTTTTGATGATAAAAAAATTAAAACTTAATATATTTATCTTTAACTTTTCTAACTTCTTTAAGTTTATAAGGTATAAAATTAATTAACTTCTTATACTAAGAAAAGTTAATTTAGTTTTATATTTCTTAAACATATTTTTAAAGCTGATTTAAATTTTTTGTTAGAGGAAAAGCTTTAATAACTTTTTTTAACTAATCTCAAAAGTATTTAATTAGGTTACAGTTAAAAAATTAAAGAAGCTACTTTATAACAGTTATTTTATTATTTTTTAGTTATTTGGTAATAGAAGCTAAAATATAACAAAAAATATTTTCTTATTAGAAAGTAACATTAGATTTATTTAATCTATATTATTTTATAATTTGTTTCAATTCATTATTTAAAATACTTTAATATATTTTAATATTAATTCCCTTATTAATTTTATAAAGTTACCTTAAACTTAAAAACAATATATATCTTTAAATAATAATTAACTTATCATTGTACTATTAAGTAAAATTAATATAATAGTTATAAAGTAGTTCTATATTTTTTAAAGTATTTAACTTTTTTATTAAATCTATTAAAATATATTTTTATTTTATTAAATTAAATAATTTTACTCTAATTAATAGATATTTAATATTTATAATAATATTTAAATTTTTATCTAGTTTTATAATAGGATTTCTTTAGTTAAAAATGTTTTTTTCAAATATAAGTAGTATCTATATTTATATAAATTATAT
>JNEM01016867.1:0-61328 GCA_000697335.1 Conidiobolus incongruus B7586
TTTTATTGATTTATATTTAAGTTTTAATAATATTAATATAAAAAAATTCTGATAATTATTATTTAATTTAAATATAATTTAATTTAACCTTAAGTTTTGAATTGAAAATATCTAAATAAGAGAATAATATATATATATTCTATATATATCTGTTTTGAAAAAAATAAAAAATATAGTTGAAAAATCAGAAATTAAAAAATATAGCATTTTTTTGAATAAATAGGTAATAAAAGTTTATTAAAAATATAAGATGTGTATAAGAGACAGATATATATCTGTTTTGAAAAAAATAAAAAATATAGTTGAAAAATCAGAAATTAAAAAATATACCCTTATATTATTTCTGTCTCTTATACACATCTATTTATAAATTATTTATTTGAAAATATTAAATAATAAATTAAATAATATAGTTTAATATTATTGAATATACTTATTGAAATCATTGTAAAGTATTATCTTATATAATTCGAGAAATGTTTGATAAAGTTAAATATATAATTATAATAGTATTTGCAATAAAAAACACAAATTAAGTAATAATAAATAAAAATACCATAAATATTATATATTATAGCTGCTGTTAAAGTTTAAATCTCATTTAAATATATTCATTCAATTTTGTTTTATAATCTAAAAAATAAATATTTCAATATCATAATAATCAATTTGAAATACTATTTAAATTAAAATAAAAGTAAAGATATTATTAAAGCTATATATTATTCAAAAATATTAAAAATTTAAATAAATAGCAATAAATCTATTGATATTATATTTTATATAATTAAGTTATATAATTATTATATCAAACTAAATTATTAATTTAATGAAATATTTAAAAATTATGAACCATAATTAATATTAAAATATATTATTATATATTGCTTAATCTGATTATTAGAATTATTTATAAATATATTAAAACATTGTAAAAATAATAATATTTTTCATATTGGATATTAAAAAATAGTTCTAATAGTTAATAAAGCAATAAATCAAAGTATTAATATTAAATTATATTGTATCGATAATGAATTAATAAAAACAAAATAATAAATTCATTCCTATTATTATGAAAATAATTTAATATTGATCAATATACAGTACAATATAGGTCATTTTAATTGATTATTATTAATACAAAGGTACATTTAAGATTACTAATTTTTTGATTAAATATTACTGATCAACGGTAAACATATAATATTTCTTCTTCCTTAAAAGAACTTTAATTTTTAAACTTACAAATATCAATCAATATTTACTTAAATGCTTTATTATAATCATATATATATATATATATATTGATATTGCAAGTTTTTTAAATTATAATATTGAAAAAAAATCACAAATCTTTTGTAATTTAAGTATTTTAAATATTAATAATTTTGAAAAGAATAAATTAATTAAAAATAATTAAAATATACAATATATTGTCACAAAATGACTATCAAAATTTTTATTATAATAACTAATCGTTATTTCAAAAAATATTATAACTAAAATTAATTAGAAAATTATATATATATATATATTCAGGCTGATAAATAAATTAGAAAAAAAAATAAAAATGATTATACATATAATTGAAAAATGCTAATAATTTAATATCATGAAAGAATAAAAAAAATGTCGAAATTAACATTAATAAAAGATTAATTATAATTATTTAATAAATATTAATTAAACCAAATTTAAATTTTTAGTATTTCTAATGCCTTTAAATGATTTAATTGAAAATAATCAAAGGTCAAGTTTAAATTTTTTCATTTTTAGTTTCTATTCCATTAATTGTAAATCTTACCTTTTTGCGTGACCTAACTTCGCTACAAATAAAGTTATTTTGTAGAATGTAATCAACTTTAAAATAAAACCTGAATTCCAAAGAGAGAGATGAGGTATGATTCAGGGCAATAAAGTATAAAATAGGGTTATAGTAAAATTCTAAATTGTACCTAATATTAATTTTATTTGCTAAAATTTTTTGGGGAGAATTGAGTTACATATGATTCAAAATAGTTAAATCTGAATAAATTAAAAAAAAATCATTGATTATGAGAGATTTGGGTTAAATATATTTTTGTTAAATGAAGACTACGTTGTGATACTCACTTTCAAAAATATTGGATACTTTGGAAATCTAGCTCAGTTGATAAAGTTAAAATATAGACTTTACTTATGAAATATCAAATATTTAAAGTGGCTTAGATATTTGAAGGATAATGATATCAATTGGATATTAAATAAGACTAGCACATTTAATAATTTCTTTGGTAAAATATTTTTACATTTCTATTATACATTTCTCACATAAATTATATGGAGTCAAAGATCGTCAAAACAGTATTAAGGAGCAGCATTCATTTGAAACACCTGTTTAAGTGCTTGCAGCAGCTGAGGAGCAAAGGGAGAACTGGTAACACCATCAGAAATCCTGGAAATAGAGACATAAAGTTCATGAACTTGGTCAGATTTTGAAGTCTCCTCTTCAATATCGAACCACTCTTTAATAATAATGGAATCGCCATCATTGAAATCTTGATATGTTATTTCGACTTGTTCGATCATTTCCCTATCATCATCCTGATCGTTCTCATCGCCAATTTCACAGCAAGCAAGTTTCCTTTCCAAAATATCTATATCCTTTTCATCCAATTGCTTTAGCTTATTCTGAATTTCTTTCAATTCTTCTGTATCTAAATTGAACCATTGTAACTTGCTATTGGGATCGGTCAAATCAACTAATTCTGTATTTTCCAATAGACCCCTAACTAAACCCAGTCGCGGGAGTGCAAGCATGAGACCGGGGTCCATGTCATCCAATTGATCCTCGCTTAGAAAACCTTTTTTGATAGAATTCTGAAGTGTTTCACTCAATAAGATAGAGTATAAATCTATTTGTGGCGATTTGAAAGCTTTTTTGGAGCTCCCGCGAGGCCTACTGAAGTATCTAAGGCATATAGATTGTTCGAATTGCGCCCAAGCGAGGTCAAAATCCTCCAATACGTCGAAAAGATCTGAATATGGAGGCCTTAATGTGATCATAGTTCTGTGCCGGAACTTGAACCGGAGCGCGTCCATTGCGGCACATAGTTGACGCGCATGGTCCCTGAGTTCTCCTGAATATTGTTCAATTCCTCGAATTTGGAATCCACGGCAGAGTGCCTGAGCTGCAAACAAAATGCTCTCAGAGAAGCAACCATCCAATTCCCGTTGCTCTTCAATTGGCAGACTACGACGATAGTCCTTATTGACCTTTCTATCTTCATTAAGGTTCAGGTAGATCTTATAAATTGAACGAAGTAAATTACGCTGTGCTTTGTGCACCTTGTCAGCATAGTAATAAAAAGTTGGAGAGTTGAAATCGATAGTTTTTTCCATATTATTCACAGCTATTACCAGCTGTTGCTCTATATCAAATACATTAGCTATTTTTCGAATTGGGATTACCTAATTGGGGAAAACTTACCTGCACTAAAATACAAAGCAAGTGGTAGCTTCTTTTCAGACCACGGCACCGTAATTGACCAATTTGTCTTGGGTAAAGGCCATTTAAATAAGTTGGTGACATTATGCAAACTTGGCGAAACTCTCGCCAGTCGACTCGTCGTCGTTGCCGCTTGATTCCGCATCACACTCTGACCCATGAGAGTGGGAAGTGGATAATGAGAATTTGTATTAGTCTGCATATATTCTTTAGAATTACAACAAAGTAAACAACACAAAAAGAAAATAAATAAATGCAAACTGAGTTCCATTAGCATCACACCTTCTTTTATAGGTGTAATTAATCAATACAAATTGAGGTTTGCTGATTGGAAAGGGAGAGGGAGAATTGTTCAAATCAATAATTATGTAAGACCTTGAATAGGGAGATTATTTGCATGAGCTGAAATTAATTCGGGTTATAAATTTTATGCAGTTACAAAAATGATAATAATTTTAATCAAATGATATAATTTTTAGTACACAAGATACAAATTCATCTCAACTGTTCTACATTTTTTGACTTATTTTGGCTTATAATGATCAATGACATTAATCATATTCAAACTCAATTATATTTATCAGCTTATGATAAAATTTGTATTATTTTATTTAATTCGCAATTGTTAAATTGATATCAATATATTATAATATAAATATTTATCAATTTGAAATTGAAAAATATCAAAATAATCGTTCTTAATTCAATAATATTTACCATCATAGAGATTAATAAATAGAGAATGAACACTTATCAATATGACAAAAAAATCAATTTTATGATACCTGAATAATGAATAACTGGCAAAAATCTAAATAGATAAATTTTCACTATTTTTGTAATGGCGGATCAATTAATTCACCATAAAAATTTCAAAGCCTTTTTATGATCATTTAGTGGTTAATAATCATTATATTATTTTCACAGAACTATCCATTTTTCAATTTGGAAAAGTTATAGAGTTGCTTGAATTGGACATATAATTATTCAAAATACTATAAAAAAAATTAATTAAAACTAATTAATAAATAATTTATATTTTTAACAATTGTTTTAAATTTTAAACAATAAATTCTCTAATTTAAGTCACTTGAATGTAATTATTAAATCAAAAATTTAATCACTAAATCCACAAATTTAAAATTGATTCAATACTTCGGCCCATTCTTATGACAGCCATCAATACAAGAATAAAAAATAGAAAGTGATTAATAACATCTTATTGTAGCAAAGTATAAAGTTAGCTATTTTAGTATTCTACCTTATTAATCCTAATCCTCTAAGCTTTATTTATAATTAGCTTATTTTGTATACTCAGTTCTTCCTATATATACATTGAAACTCCCTAAAAATATTTGGTGAATAATGAAATCATTTATAAGTATTAAATTTTAATAACTGTGGTTAAAAATACTATGTAAAGTGACTTGATAAACTTGAATTTAATAGGATTTTAAGTAATACTTTTAATTAGTAAAATTATTTTAATAACTTAACACGGAAAATTGTCAACTGATGGTTATTTTGAAAATTTTCTAAAAATATTAATATCACTATTTGAGGACAATATTATTATATTTATGTAAATACTAAAATGGTTATATCAAAATTTTCAAATATTCAATCTTTAAAATCAATCCATAATATTTTGATATTTAATGCAAATAATTAAAATATAAATAATTGTAATTACTTGTATAAAATAGTATATTACCAATTCACAAATTTTCAGTAATACTGGAAATATTGATATACACATTATTTATTTAATTGACCCCTTATCGATTTTCATTTAATAATTAGAGTTATATATTTACATTTTTAATTTACCCAGTTGTGGTACTTTTAATATTTATAATACTCAATAGTATTTTGTTTAATATTAAAACATTTCAAATTGTTAAAATATATTATATATTGTACCACTAAAAATATATACCATTCAATGCTAAAATTTCTTAATAATGATGACTATTATATCAATGTATAACTTGTTGCAATACTATAGTTGAATATTTGTATATGATTTTAAAAAATAACAATACAATCAAATTAAAATTTTGTATAAACTAAAATCATGACTACATTAAATATTATAGATTAGTATTACATATGATAATTGTTTTTAGGTTGCTTTGATACTATAGTATAGATCACTATATTTCATAATGAAATTACTTTTATTAACTTATATTATTATCATTATTGATAGCTTCCTTTCATTTTTAAACACTGAACAATTAAAAAATATTGAAAATATTGAAAAAAAATCCTATGGTGTAAATTTGTAGATTATATGGCAATTTTCATTGAATATTTTCAAGTTATTGCCATCATTTAATTTAGTATTTATATATTCTATTCTACTGATAAGATCATATTGCGACTAGGTAAATATTACATTTATAAATTCAAATATTTTTTAAAATATTTGATATAATTTCAGCAAGTTATAGAAATGATTATTAATACAAAATTTGATGGCATAATCCATATTAATATTGTTTGTCATTTTTAGCATTTTAATTACCATTATAATTACATAAATTATACATTTTAATATATATTTTTAAAATTTTTAATTGAACATCAAGGCACATTATTAATATGTTTTGACGATATTGAAAGAATATTAAAATTAAATCAATTTCATCTGTTGAATTGTATTCATAATCAAAATATAGATTAAATAATGAGAATAATTAATAATTGAGGTTAAAATTACACTAAAAAGGTATATAATGTCAATAATCAGGCTACAACATATATTATAGCTGTTATTTACAATACATTAATATTATCTAGGTATGTAAACTTTGTAGCAAATTATGTAAAAAAAATTAAAAAAATGAATTATTGTGAAACGTGAAAATTAAACGTAAAGAAGAGTTTAACATAAAAATTATGATGAAAAGAAATGACTACTCATACTAATATTTAAATTTAATGAAAATATAAATAATAAATTAGTACTAGTAAAATTATTAGAAGAACATTTTAGAAACTTATTTTGTATCAAGAGTGTGGATAAATCCGTATCATATTTGCAACCTGATAGCAGTTGAAATGAAAAATGTGACGATTGCTACCTAATTGATACCTTTCTTCACTCCAATTCACTATTAAGTACCTGATTAACCAAATTAGGCCTTATCAACATTTTACCAGTCCACGTCTGAGTGACCTCACTGTTACTCATCCGTGCATACTTATGCCTATATATTTCACTTAAGTATAAGAAGGGCTCGGCTCCCTTCTTGATCTCTCTCTCTTACCTTACTTTCTTACATTAATAAACCTTTTTCCTACATCCAAAGCCAACCCTTTTGGTATACTCAAGTAACTGCTTATAGTTCCACTTGAGTCATTTTACACTAATCCTTCTAAACCCGTTCCTATTGATATTCCTTGATTCCATCTTTTAGCATGTCGGATCCTAACGCCGCCACTGTTGCTGCTGGTCTAGTCGCTCTGTACAAAGCCCCATTTACAAGTGATCAAGGCCGAATAGCCAGAGATCTGATCATTGGTAGTTTACCCCAGCTGGTAGGTATCATGTTTCACAATCTGGCCTACAGAATGGCTGTGTCAGTGTCCTCAATGACGCTCCAAGAGCTAATAACCGTGACAAAAAATATAAGATCTCGTGGTGTAGTTGGTTATCACGTCTGTCTAACACACAGACGGTCCTCAGTTCGAATCTGAGCGAGATCAAAGCTATTTAATTTTCATTACAATATAATATATTTAATTTTGTGTTATTTTTTGATTATACTATGATATATTCACTCGTAATTATATTGATTTTTGTTAATTATATATTACTAATTCAACTTTATTTCATTGCATATATTGAAAAAGTTATATGCAGTGATTACCTAATATTTTATTTCGGCATTTCTATAGTAATAATTTATTATTAAAATATAATTATATACATTTTATAAAAAAAATACAAAATATTAAAATTTGTATTTCAAAATCTATTCACTATTTCAAATTATACAAATCATTGTCAATTGTGAATTATTAACATTAAATAATGATTCATTTTAATTATTAAACTCATAAATAAATAATAGTAACTTTAGTGCTGTTTTAATATTTACATATTTCAAATATAAACAATATAATGCAATTTGATTTTTATTGAACTATTAATAAATAAATGAAAATCACTTAACCAATTAAAAAATGGCGCATCAGTTTGGACTTATCAAAATATGATAGTAATTATTAAATTGCTATATAAAATATTTATGTAAAAATATAGTTTAAAATTTAGATTAATATAAATAATTATTAAAAATTTGAATCTGTCAGTTTATAGATTATAAAATAATTTATTAAAATATTTTGTCAATTATAATAATATTAACATTTTATTAATATCTTTTAGATTTATTTTTATGTTAAATTAAATTGGTGTTAGTTCTATTTATTTAATCAGTATAACTATTGTTAGACAAATATCAGCAATAGTTATAATATTGAAAATTATATCAATATTAGTAATATGTCACAATAGTAATGCTTTATATTGTCACGGGTCAGGAGATCCGTTCAACCCTTACAATTCGAATCATTATCCTGCATACGGATCCACCTGCAACGTGATCAACAAATACCCCCTACCTTCTGGAATCAATCACTCCATCCTATGTGTTACCCGAAGGCCAGGAAACACATCGGTCCTCTTCCTAGGGTTCTGTCCTACAATATAGTTTAAACAATGAATTATTCCTTGATATTATTTAACAAGCGCCTTCTCGGAAGATAACTATTCTATTTACCTAATTTTATTAATATTTATTTCAAATAAACTGATTTAAAAAGTTATTAGAATTAATCATATAAAAGATTATGTAAAGTAAAATGATAAGAAAAAGAAATTATAGGAAAATAAAAAATCAACTGTAGGGTATAAGATTGTTATAAATACTAAATACAAATTAGACAATTAAAATTATATTAGTATATTAATTAAATTTTGAAGATTTAATGAATTAATAAAAAGTGATCTCGCTCAGATTCGAACTGAGGACCGTCTGTGTGTTAGACAGACGTGATAACCAACTACACCACGAGATCTTAATTTTCTATCAAATTTGAAGGTATTTTTTGACATATTAAATATTTTTTATATTTTTTATATCTTTTCATTTTTTTTCCCCTATCATTTCATCTCTTTTATTATTTCTCATATTTTATATTTAGATTATTTATTCACTAATTAATATTGAATATCAATTTATCATATTTTATTAATTTGTATATATCATTGATATGTTTTTATCACTTACAAATATTCTTATATAAAGTTCTTGTTTTCAATGTTCGTAGAATTATATAGATATGTCTCTTATCTGCTATTAATACAAGTGATATTTTTTCATTTTCTTAATTATCAAAATAATTATACAATAAATTAAAATATTTTTATCTAATAAATTATTCTATATTGATTTTGTAATTTTTAAAATTATGAAGAAGTTATATCCATAATAATATTAATAAATTATCTTTATTTTTATCAAAATCCCAATATTGAGATTTATTTATTTATTTATATAATAATAATAATAATATTGAAATTGGTAATTTCAAAACGATTACTGGTTATATTTGTCCTTTTTATAAATGATTTTTACTTAAATTCCTATATAATTCTAAAATTAGCTTGAATTTGATTCAAACAATTAAAATTGTATAAATATCTGGTATATACTCTGATTTCTTATTTGAACCCTTTAATATCATGATTAATTTTATTATTTTTGATAATTTGATAATTCAATGTTGATTGCCACAATTATAGAAAAATTAAGCATGGCAAAACTCAACAATTTATCATTGTAACTTAGTAGAGATATTAATTGGCCAATTTCAAATTTGATTTGATAATAAACGAAATCCCATAATAATGATTAGAAATTTCAAAATTGAATAAAGGCCAACTCTTGGGAAATTATTTAATTGCACATTTTTCAGAATTAATAATTTTATCGAATTTGCCAACTTAAATAATATTTATAAATTGTGAGATTGAAACAATATTAAAATGACTTCCTTTTATGACGAAATAGAGATTGAAGATATGGAATTTGACGAAACTAACGACCTCTACTTTTATCCATGTCCTTGTGGCGACCGATTCGAAATTACTAGAGTAAATATTTTACCACATACATAAAATATATATAATATGCTTATTCAATATTTCTTTAGGAAGAATTATTTGATGGTGAAGAAATTGGTAGATGTCCAAGTTGTTCGCTAATTATTCGTGTTATTTACGACCCTGTAAGTTTTATGTTAAATAATGGTATTTTTAATATAGTTGTTTATATATATATTATTTTTTAGGATGAATTTACGAGAGATGATGAAGATGACGAGGTGATGGAGTTTAAACTGGATACCTCTATCATTGTCAACAACTAATTCCTCATACTTAATTATTTTTATCGCATTATTTAAGACCATCTAATCACTAGTATTTTTATTATCAGCAATATGTTATATATATAATCCAATATCAGTCAAACCTACTATTACTTCCGATTTTATTTAAGTATAACTTATTATTTCAAATACTAAATTATACATGCTGTTCATTTAAATAAATTCACTTTAAACATTATCTATATTTACTTGTTCTAACTATCGTCAAATTGCAAATAATCAGATATTTATATGTTTCTATTTCTATTTATTTTGTACTCACAATGATAAATGTTATCTATTTTTTATTCAAAAATAAAATTATAAATTCATTCATTTCGAAATATATAACAAACTAATGAAATTTATCAAATATTAAATAAAATCCGAGAATCAAGTATTATTACCACTAGTTGGTTATGATCCTTCTATCTCTGAATTTGATAACTATTATAAAAAGAAATAGTCATATCAATCTTCATAATATATGATTTTTATCGATATAATAAAAGATCAATTCTTAATAAATATTTTGCACTGGAAATTAAAAATTCTTATAAATTCATAGAATTAATTAATTGCAATAAATTACAAAAAAATATAAACGATAATAATTTATTTGCTAAGTGAATTAAAGATTAGCAATCAATTTTAAATCAAATTTAATTTATTTAAGATATTTAAATTAAATTGATTATCTAATAAATTTTTTACACTTATATCGGTTTGATAATTTAATAATTTGTCTAATTCCGTTTTGCTTGATTTTTTAATCCTTTTTACAACCGTTGTCGATTGTCGTGTTTCATAAGTGATCTCACTGGCGCTATCCATATCAATTTCACTTTCTATTTCATTCTCTTCATCATATGTTGATTCGTCGTCACTCGATAACTCTTCTTTCTATATTTTTATTAGTATGAATGTTTCATTAAAATAATAGTTTTATAATTACTCTATGTGAAGTTTTTAATTCGTTGATCTGATTTAAAAATTTAATTTCGAATCTATTAAAATAAAATGAATTAATTCTATTAATAAGATAGTATTATCATATTTGAATACTCTTTCAAATTGGTGATTTTTTCTTCAGTTTGATTTAATTGATTATTTAATAAAATTTTAAATTGTTCTAACGCCTATTGATTATTAATAATCAATGAATAATTCAATAGTGACTTAATCAAATTACCTGTATTGGTCTGAAATCGTTTAACAATTCTAACATATTTGATAAACATTCTTTAATTTCTAATCTACAACTTTCACTCTAAAACAAAAATAATTAATCATTTGTAAATTATATATTAATAGATTATTTACTTGTATTGGATTAATACTCAATATCTGTATTAATGTTAAATAATTAAAAATTAAACTTTTATTTAATTTTTTCAAATTTTTTAACTTCTCTAAAATCAAAAAAAATGCCAAATTAGTAAAATCACAAAATAACTAGAGAAATACTAATAAATCAAAATTGTTTACTTTACTTTGATATTCTTTAAAACTAGTAACTGATAATTTTTTTAATTCGTTAACCGAATTATTCTCTAACTTTAATAAAAATATTAATAAAATTGAAATAAATTGTGTTAAATTTATATTTACCGTTCTTTCACTACCAAACATTTTAAATTCGTTCACTTTAGGATATTGTGGAGGTAATAAATGTTCGATTTCGTCAATCGAATTATCACTAGATGTCGAATCTAACGCTTTTTCAATTAAATTCATATGATAATCAGTATATTCTTCAAAATAAATAGGTGGTAATGGCCATGCTGAAGTATGTTGATTATTCATTTTGTGTAACTAAACAGTATTATTATTATGCAATGGTATAATATGGATTATTTTAAATTTATTATTTAAGTTTAAAGTTGAAGAAATTATTAGAAAATAAAAAGTGATTGTTGAAGAATGTAATGGAAAAGTATAATGAGAGAAATTATTGTGACAAGATTGATTGATTATTTATTATAAATCAATGTCATTAAATCCCATAATTTTATTAAATAATATGAATTTGAGTAATATAGCTATTTGATTTAATTTGGAGAGTAAATAAGATCTCGTGGTGTAGTTGGTTATCACGTCTGTCTAACACACAGACGGTCCTCAGTTCGAATCTGAGCGAGATCATCTTTTGTAATTTTTTCTAATTCATTTTTTTTCCTTTTATAACTATACTATATTATTTTCATCTTCATTCTTTATATTCTCTAATTTATTTAATTTTTCGACTTATATAATTACAATTTTGAAATTATTATTTTTTTCAATTGATATAATTTATAAACAAAATTTTCAACTTTAGAAATACAAAATTTAGTCTTTTATATAATGATATTAATATAAACCCATTTTATCTCTGAATTATTATTTCTAAAACAATAATGATATATCGCAACTTTTTGAAATTTAATAATGTTATGATTTTACTTTATCTTTCATTTTATTCCTAACATACTCTTTTATTCTATTTTGAATGAATAGTCTAATAAATTTTAATACTGAACAAAATCATATTTCACCATATGATTAATAGTATCTTGAAATATTTTAGTTAATATCATTTTTTTTAATTGCAGTTTATAATTAATAACTGATTAAACATGATTCAATACACCTAATATTAATTGCAATATTACATATAATGAAATGTTTATATGTTATTGGCAACACTATTCATAATTTAGAATCTAAGTCATAAAAAAATTTAATATTGCATAAATATCATGAAATCACGAGCTTTTTATTTACCAAATAATTTTTCATGTGATTTAAATAAAAATTCTCACCCAATTCAATATATAACAACCTCAACTGATAATAATAAAAATCTGTATGAATTTCCTAAAAGGCTTTGAATTTCATGCAATTTAAAAGTTGGAATGAATTGAAAGAATCAAGAATCAGGATCAATTAGACTTATTACTCTTTTATTAACATAACCCATTTTATATTAGTTTATTAAAGTTCATATTAATATTATTGATTACATCAGTTATTGATTTAATTGAATCATTTTTAAAATCGTCATTAATTTCTTTCTCTTTTTTGTTAGCTGGATTTTAATTTTTAGATTTGCTTTGGGTTTTTAGTTGTTAATCTGATAGTCAATTTGTTTTTATAAATTCATAAATGAATAAAATTAACGCTTGGTAAGTTTTTAATGATATTATATTAACTCAATATATTTATTAGATTTTTAAAAATTTTAATAAATATCAAATTCTTGTATTAACGAGTCACTAACATGATATTGATAGGACGAGTGAAATAGACCATAATTTCAATAAGTTATTTTCAAAATATGAAAATTTCGTTTTATCAAATAGTTCCAACGTTAATAATATCGAATCGGGTTTGAGAACTTTGACCTATATTTTACCTGGTAAATATTTATTATTGCTAGTAATTTTTAGAAAGTATATATGTTTTTAATATATGATTGGTTTGTAGGTCGTTTTCAAGATGCTGAATTCGCTTCTGAAGCTCGTAAATAACCCTTTATATTATTATTCATTGAATTATTTTACTTATTCTTTGTTTAGTGTTTTCTTTGCTTAACTTAATAAGTTTATATCATGATTCCATACTCGATAAAGCCAGTACCAAGCCACCTCATGACGGTTCCATAGCTAGTACATTTAATCGTTATACACGTTATCTCGTACGTAGTTCCAAATTATTTAGGAATTTAGCATACACTCTAAGTGTTTTGGAAAATATCGAAGTTTTATTAGAAATGATGATTATTAAGAGAGTTGGTCAAAATAAGAAGTGGAAGTGGATTACCTTGATAGAACTTGTCAAGTATGTTTTTGTTATGCGTATTTTTAATCTGCTATGTTGACTGTTTTTTTATTTTAGATTGTTATTGAGATTAAGTTTGTTGAGTATTTCAAAAAATAAGACTTTAATCTGGCCCTGTCATCCTGAACGCCAGCGCCAGCCTGTCTACGAAGTTGATGATACCTCTGACCCCAGCCACTCATGGACTGGTGGTCGTGTCAGAGTTAACCATCCAACCATTTCCAGTATGAAGAACTCTGATCAACGTTTAGACATTCAGGGTTTCCTTGTCTCTAAAGTTTTAAACCCCCACACCGCCAGACGTCCTCAGGATTTAGTCAGAAGTTTGAAAGGTATTGGCTTACTTGCTGAGTACTTATTCTTATTGCGACCCATTTCCCACATTCTTCTCATTCGCAAATTTGGCGTCAAATCATGGAAGCCATGGCTAATTACTTTATTAATGGACATCGCCAGTAGATTATTATCTAACAGCCACATACAGGCGACTGGAGGTTTCGACAAACTCACTATCCTCGAAAAGGAAGAGAGACGTCGTCGTCTTTGGTTATTTGGCTATTATCTCCTCAAGCATCCCTTCTATGATTTTTTCACCAAGTATCGTTTATTACAATTCATCGATTCTACGAGAGATCGAGCATTATTGGGATTCTTTTCTAATATGCTCAGCGATTACTTACCACTTTGGGAGAATTATTTCTTTTACACTTCAGCTTCTTAAAATTAAAATACAAGAATATATTTTTCATATGTCCATTCAAAATCTTAGATTAATACCCTCTTTGTTTTGTATATTTATTTAATATTATTTATATTAATTTGATGTATTTGACAATCAAATAATCAAAAATGTATTTCATTACTATATATATATATATGATTTTAAGACACTTATTTATATTCTTTTAATTTATACTTATTCATTTTACTATTTTAAAATTTAACCACTCTGTACACTAATTTTAGCATTTAATTAATGCAAGTAATTAAAAAGTTCTCATTAATATTATAATCTTACAATCATTCATCGTTATTAAATAATCTAATCATGCTTTTGTACTTTGAATATCATTTTCAAAATATATACTCATGATATTATAGTTTTGATAATTTATATATCTATTCAATTTTGGAGAGTATATTGAACTTTAATGTATTAGATTGCGGGGGAAATATTTCTAAATTTGAAATTGAATCACCTCTAAATAATTTTGAAAAATCTATTAATAATTGTTATCAATTGAAAATTAAAAGTAAATATTACTATATTAAAGATACTTAAAATTTATGATATCTTGATGACGACTATATATTCGCTATCTATTATCAGTTATGATAATTGATGCATAGAAATGATATACTTTGATGATTTATCTTATCATTCAATTCCAAAATTGAAACTTTACCAAATATTTACTAGAATCATAAAAAGGTTGTAATTGAATTGTAAATTATTTATAATAAACATTAAAGGAAGAGATAACTTGAATTATTACTTTCGGATACTATTCATAGCGCAGGTAAAGCTAAGAAGATCAATAATAGAATTTTTTTTGAATGGTAAATCAGTATGAACGACTGTTAAAACAGCTCCACTCTAAACTCAATCGGGTGATTGTTGGGGAAATTTAATAAAATTGAATTACAATAATAGTTTGAGAGTGAATATCCACAAAGTGTAGTATTTTAACGATTTCATTAGTAAACATTTAATGACTTTATCAAGTATCGATTCTTAAACACATGGAATAACTCTAATAAATTACAAAATTATTTTTATAATAGTAATCGAGTGTTAAAGTGAAAAAATTAGTTTAAATAGGGGAAATTCAATTTTTGAATAATAACACTTTTCATTTAAATACGGTTAAATGAATTTTTGATACTTTGGTTTCTTAAATTCATTAAATTATTTTTTATCCTTCAACATAATATAAGATAATATATTTATAATAATTTTCAACTAAAACTTAATTTAATCAATTGTTAAAATTAAAATAATTTATTATGGATATTCCTAATTCCAAACGTGACAGTAATATCGATAAATCTCAATACACTCCGAGATCCCGATCCGCTTCCCCCGTTCAACTCACTTTAGACTTGCCTCCAAATGCTAGGGAGAGGGTTTTTAGGGATGGAAACTTTAGCCCTGCCATTTCTTACAATAGTCGCAATAGTTACTTAAGAAATAGTCCTCAAATCCCTGCACCCATTACCGACATGTTAAATGATGAAGGAAATGTCGGTTCTTTACCCAACGCCCTTCCGGAAGACGAAGCTGCCAAAGTAGTCAAACTTCACCTTGTTACAAATGAGGATGCTAGTTCTTACATGTCCGATGTTGCTAGTGAAGATGATTATACTACATCGCATCATCTCCAAGGCGGTAGTATCACGAGAGATATTTATAAGTGGCAAGAAGATTACGAAAATCAAGTTAGAATTCGCCGTTCTCAATCGTTTCACGCCCTTTCCGACGCCGAAAATGGTGAAAACGTTTCGAGTTTATTAACACCGGGAGGTTTTCGAAGAAACTTTTTGGTTCAAAAAGCTATTCAGGAAGGTAGACAACCTCCTAATCTATTAACCAACAACTTTATCGATTTCTTGGCACTTTACGGTCATTTCGCTGGTGATTACTATCCCAGTGACGATGAATACGATGAGGAAGAGGGCGATGAAGAGGAAGGTGACCGTGGTTTGGGTACTTCCACAATTGATGAAACTACCCCTCTCAATAGGACTACCGAAAGAGTGAAACCGCCTCCACCTACTCAAGGAACGGCGTCTCCAAGAAAGATTTTCTTCTTATTGATGAAGAGTTTCGTAGGTACTGGCGTACTCTTCTTACCAAAATCTTTCTATAATGGTGGTATGCTGTTCAGTACAATTTGTCTTATTATAGTAGCTTATCTTTCTCTTTATTGTATGCTTTTACTTATTGAGAGTCACAATATTGTTGGAGGCAGTTTTGGTGATATAGGTAAAAAATTATATGGTAGATACGCTAGATACTCTGTACTTGGTTCAATTGTTTTATCTCAGGTAATTATAATATTACTATTTTGAATTATTAACTCATTCTTTAACGCATTAGTTGGGCTTCTGTTGTGCTTACACCGTATTTGTGGGTAAAAATCTTAAAGAATTAATTGCTTCTGTAACCAATTGTAAATTTAACCCACCACTCGGATGGTTTATTTTTATCCAATTAGTTGTGTATATTCCTATGGCTATGGTTCGAAAAATTAAATATTTTTCATTAGCTGCACTTATTGCTGATGTATTCATTCTTGCTGGTTTGGGATACCTTTATTATTATGATATTAACAAACTTACTACATTGGGTATGGCACATATTGAGTTATTCAATCCTCAGGATTTTGCTTTAATGATTGGTACTGCTATCTTTACATTTGAAGGAATTGGTTTAGTCTTGCCCATTGCAGAATCCATGAAAGAGCCCAAAAAATTCCCTAGGGTTCTTTCTTTCACTGTTTTCTTGTCTGTTGCTATTTTCCTTTCGGTTGCTGTTTTATGCTATGCCACTTTCGGTGACCAAGTCCAGACTGTCGTTCTTTTAAATCTCCCATCTGGAGAACCTCAAGTACAAATGGTCCAATTCCTCTATGCTTTAGCAATTACCTTCTCAGTACCTCTTCAATTATTCCCTGCATTGAGAATTTTAGAAAGCGGTCTATTCCCTAGAAGATCAGGAAAGCAGCAACCAATGGTCAAATGGCAAAAGAATATTTTCCGCGCCGGCCTTGTTTTGTTCTTCGCCTCCATCGCCTTCTTTGGATCCAACAACTTGGATCGTATGGTGTCCCTCATTGGTGCGTTTGCCTGTGTTCCCCTTTGCTTCATTTACCCAGCCATTTTCCATTATAAAGCCATCACATCCGTCTCAGAATCTAGATTGAGAAGTGCACCAATTCCCGTGAGTTACGGTCGCCTCCAACAAATCAAGGACCTCATCCTCTTTTTCCTCGGTATCGTCATGATGTTTTACGTCACTTATGTTACCCTCCAAAACTGGGGTGGCAGTCCCGAGGAAATTCCCGGCATCTGCGACAATTAAATTTAATCCAACATTTCTTAACCTTAGATTACTGCTAATCTTTACCAATACATTCAACACTCAGCCCAATTCAATTTTAATAAAATTTCAATATGTCTTTAGACTTTATATCTAGTTACTTTGTTGAAATATCACAAATTTTATTAGCATTTAATAGCAAATATGGATAAGATATTTTATTATAATTCATTTCAATCAACTTAATTACAAATTATAAATTTAAGATACACTTTTGAAGTAAATTAAAATTTTATTTGTGTTAAAATTTGAAAAATTTTGAATTACTATAAAAAAATCACCAAATGATATTTAAAGTGGCAAAAATTTTCATGCGTTATATATTTAATGATATTAATAATAAATTAAAATGATTTAACCATTGAAATCAGAATATTTAAATATAAAAGTACAATGTTAAAAAAAATATTTGGTGCATATAATTGAGGTTAATTTTAATTAAATTTATTGCCTATCATATAATTAATAAATTTGAATAGTTTTATTTAAAAAAGATATTCATATAAATTAAAATAATTACTTAATTAAAAAAGAAATAGGAATTAAAAAAATTTAAAAGTGATAAAAAAACTTAATTTTAATTAAATTGGTAAATAATTTATGATTTGAAAATTGAAACTTAAGAGTTAATAGTAAAAAATTCTTTAAAAAATTATTTGTTAAGTATTAATAAAATAAATTTAAAATAAATAAAAATGTTTTTATAAGCAAATTTATTTTGATAGAATAATTTCTATTTTGGTAATAATTTTCTTAAATAAGATCTCGTGGTGTAGTTGGTTATCACGTCTGTCTAACACACAGACGGTCCTCAGTTCGAATCTGAGCGAGATCATATTTATCAATTTTTAAAATTTTATTCTTTGCATATTTGTTAAAAAAGATAATTGAATAATAAAAAGAATATACATAAAAAAGTTTATATAATACAATTATAATTGATCTAGCTTATATAATAATATACACTATTAAAATCATAATTGATGAAAAACTGATCTCGCTCAGATTCGAACTGAGGACCGTCTGTGTGTTAGACAGACGTGATAACCAACTACACCACGAGATCTTAATTTCTGGCCACTTAGCGAAATCTTTCTGATTAATAATTATCCCCATATCATCAATATTATATCACATCCTATTAATATTTATTTTAAATATTGAAAATTTTCATAATTGTTAATGTTTTTCTATATCACACTCATTTTATATTTCTAATTTTTAATATTAATATATTCTAATTATTTTATCTAATTTTTTCATTATTTAGCTTTCGAATATAACTAATACATTTTAAATTATTGATCTATTTTAATTTTTTATTATTAAATATTTGAACTTATTTATAATTAAAACTTTGTGAGAAATAATCAATGTTAAAATTTATTTTAATTATATATATATATATATCATTTAAAGTTTTTTAAAATTTCTAATATTATTTCAAGTGAATTAAAAGTTAATATTAATTTCTTAATTATGAAGATATTTGAAAAAAGTACATATTCATAAATGTTCATAATATCCTTTTATTTTTTATTTTTTTTTCAGAGTTTAAAATAATAAAACTTTAATTATTTTTAATTAATATTCACTTTCATTATTATTTAAATTTTAAATATTAATTAATTTATTTTTAATATAATTAATAATTTTATTTCATTTATTATTTTAATTATTATATAATAAAATTTAAATAGCGATTCGATAATTATAATTAATCAATATATTATTTATTACTAAATGGATAATTAATTATATTTCAAACGTATCAAATATTATATAATATTCGTTAAATTGACCTAATAAATATTTGATCCACAATCTAAATATAGTAAAATTTTATTATTTTGTAAATTTAAATTGATTGATTAATAAATTAAATATAGTTTCGAATAGAATCTAATATCATCAAATGAAATAATAACTATCTTTTCTATTTCCAATATAATTAAAAATAATATACTCATTAATAAATATTTATTAATAATACTAGAGATCATTATTATAATTTAGAAATTATTGGATGATTACCAAATCATATATACTGCCTGGTATTTATTAACATACAACTAATATAGCTGAATAAGTTTATATACATTCACTTGCTTATTCTTTTTATTTAACAATCACTTACATTGATAAACAAGCTTTGACTTAACACAATAATCATAAAATAATATATTGATGATCTAATAATGTGTTTCAAACAAATAATCATTAACTAAAACTATATAGTATGCATTAAGATATGTTATCTATATAACAATATGTAGTGTAATATTTATAATTTTCTTAATATAAATATTAATAATATATCTCAATTAAATTTAAAATCTAAGAATTTTTATAATATTTGTAATCTAATTTATGATTTAGTGTAATTAAACTTGATTATATATAATTTTGAGAGTATCATTAAATGATATTAATAAATATCGAATTTAATAGAATGAGAATTAAATTTATCAATTTAAATATTTGTTAATTAAAATTAAAAATAATAATTTTAATATAATTATTATCAAAATTTTTTTAATATTTATTAATTTTAATTAATTATATTCTATTTAATAATTATAAAATTCTTTGAATTTTATTTATAATATAATATAATATTACAAATTTTGAAATTAATTAGAATGAATTAAGAATAATAAGTATATAATTTATAATATTTGATAAAAATTAGTTTATGAGTTATATATAATTTGATTTGAGAAAAAAATATTAATTATAATTAATTTATAAGATTTAATTGATAATTTTATTAATCATTTGTGTTGTTTAATAAAATACCATTAATAATGTTATCGTAGTGTGAATTTAAATTAATCATTATAATATTATATTAACTAGATTACAAACCTTGGAAGTAAAAAGCGGAAAAATGTCTGATAAACCCGTTTTGATATTCAGGGACTGTATTAAATTAATTAATCAATATTCCACTGAATTACTGATTATTTATTACTATAATAATATCAAATATTTTTATTATATGATTTTGAATGTTGGAATTGTTTTATAGCTAAATGTTGATTTCTTTAATATTATATACAGAGAAGTAAGTTATTACCTTTAATAGTATCGATAAACTCTTATATTTTTATATTAATTTCTATTTTAATTACAGTGTTTAATCTGAATTTATTACAATTAAAAGTAATCAATAATTTATATAAAAAATATCAAAATAATACCAAAAATTATATAACCTTAAAGTTAAATATATATATATATATATATAATATATTTAACATACTCTTTAAGTATATTAATACCAAATATAGATTGATTTACATAAAAGGAAATTAATATTAGATCAAATTATTAAAAATCAAAATTAATACAATTCGGAAATTTTTTTTTAATAATTATTAAGAAATCACAATAATTGGATATAAAATTTGAAAAAATTAATAGTTTAATTTTCATATAATTAAATTTAAAGTGTATATGATAAATGAATTTAAGTTTATAACATATTAGATTAATGATTTAGTTTTTTATATAAATTTGTTGGGACTTATCATTAATTAATCGTAATTTTTTATATGTAATAAAATTTATTATTGATTAATTATTATATATAAGTATATTTATTAAAAAACTAATATTATTTAAACATTATTTTCTTTAGTATAACATTAAATTAATTTTTATTTAAAAATTAATTTAATAAAATTGGTAATATTTCAAAATATAATATTTAATTAATAATTGACAAATTATAACAATTATTTCAAAAAATTTTTTTTACTTATTCTTATTGATAATAATTAATAATTCTTTATTAGTTATTTTTTATTAGGTTAAAAATGTTTAATATTAAAAATAATTTATTAATTAATTTTATTAAGTTTTTTTGTTTATAAATTTTTTTTAAAATAAAAAGAAATAATATTAATATAATCCATTAATTAATTAATTAATTTTGTTTAATGGTTTTTTTCTGCTCAGCTTAAAAACCATTAGCAAGATGCTGGTAGTCTGGGAGTGAATACTAATTGATATGGAAGTGGTGATCTAACACTACCACCACCTACGTTAGTTTCCGAGTTGATTTGAGCCCAATCAATGGGTTCAAAGTCAAAATTCTTAATCAAATTAGAGAGAATCAGGAACATTTCCATCTTAGCTAATTGCTCACCAGGGCATCTTCTCTTACCAATGCCAAATGGAATTAATTCAGACCTCATTGATAATTCCCCATTCTTCAAGAATCTAGTAGGATCAAAGTGGTAAGGATTTTCAAAGTACTCTTCATTGTGGTGGATTGCATAGACATTGGCAGCAATAAATGTATCTTTTGGAATTGCATGATCTCCAATATGGCAGTTGGATCCAGCGATGCGAAGTGTACTTCCTCCCAGTGTAGTAACACATCCCTTTCTCTGTACTTCGAGGAGGAAAGCTTGGAAATAATGTAATTTGTCACGATCTTCCCAAGTGATTGTTTCTTTATTGAGGAGATCTAGCTCCTCGCGTACCTTTTTCAAAGTGTGAGGGTTTTCGAGTAAGAAAATAAATGCCCATCTCATGGTTGCAGAGTTGGTTTCAGTTCCTCCCATTAGTAAGTTGGCTAAACTTGCTGCGAGTTGATCTCGGTCATAGTCTTCGTTAGCTTGCTTCAAATAGTTCATAGTATAATTGTTTGTATCACTGACTGAGATTTCATTGTTCTCCAATTGTTTGATCCAGTTGTGAATTACTTGGAATAATTGTGTGAAATGACCATCGATTTTATCTTGGATATCATTGAATCCTAGGAAGGGAATTTTTTCAAGAAAAGGGAAAGAAGTGAGCCAGGAGGCATGATTTGAGAGAGTCAAAACTGATTTCAAATTCAATAAAAGCTGCTGGAATAAAGGATCGGACCACTCGAATTGGAAACCAAAAAGCGTATTGACCATAATATTATTGAGAGCAGGATTGATAACAGAGATCAAGTCAACAGGGTTACCAGACTTGACATTTTCAGTGATCAATTTAATCTGGCTTAAGATCATATTCTGAGCATTTTCCCTACCGAGGATATCCTTTAAGAGTTTGACATTCAACTTCTTAACTTGATGCCAGTTTTCACCACTATTGAATGTAATTCCTTTAGATTTGAAATGTTTTTTAAAGACTTTAGGCTCGTATCGCAAATTGAATTCCTCCAAGCTGTACAATTTTTTGACAAGATTGAATTCAGAAATGACCACCATTGACTTCATTCCCATTTGAATGTTCATAACATTTCCATATAGTTTACTCCAAACGCTCAAAGCGACATAAGGGAAATCCCCTAAGAAAGGAAGATGACCAACGATTGGAATGCGGTGATTAGGTGTTGGCAACGGGCTGGTTTCTGTGAGGTAAAGTACAGAAACAAATATTAAGATAAGAATAATAATACTTGAATAATCAAGCTTGAAGTTAGTCAATAATTCTGACATATTCAAGATACTTTGCTGGAACTGAATCATTATTTAAAAAGAATTAAAATGTATTAATTGTTATGCTAATAAAATTTAACGATTTCTTCAATTTATATACAATATCGCTAAAATCATTTTGATAATTAATAATGAGAGAATATTTAATAAAAATATTCCAAGAATTTTAAATATACTTTTTTAACAGAACTAAACTAGAAAAAACTTGAAATAGATATGAGTAAATTTAATTTAAACTGAATTAAATTAGTTTCTAAAATTAATATATTTCTTTAATATAAAAGATTACGAGTTTTACATAATTATTCATCGGGAACTTATTTCCTAATTCAATAAAAAAGTGTAATTTACAAAATGTAAACTATTACATTGTGAAAAGTTAACAATCATTTTATACAATTTTATCAATATGAATTGATTGAATATGGAACACTACTGAATTTTGAATTGTTTTTTAGGATTAAATAAGTTTAAAAATCAACCATATTACTTTTTATTTTTTCGATAATATATATATATATATATATATATATTCATATCAAACTTTATCAAAATTTTCCTGTTTTTATTTTTCATTAATATATATTTATTATTAATAAAATTTAGATTCAAAAGCCAAAAAAAACTTTTTGAGATTTTTGAAATTATTTGAAATTTATTAAATATTAAACTTGCAGAAAAAAATTAGAACTTATTGTTCTGATTGTTTAATTATCTATAACATATTAAGTAATTTGTATTTATAAAATCCAATTATTTATTTGGTAAATATTTATTCCTCTGAGTAAATAGTAAATATTAATATAAATAGAAAATACTGTGAGAAGGTCACAAGTTGAAACTCAACTTACCAAGCAATTGACAATTCACTGAAATCCACTAATTTCTCACCAACAAAAAACTATATAAAATAGGTTAAATAACCGGATTATTAAAAATTTACAATAATACAATTTATAAAACTTGATTATTAAGATTATTTCTATATTTAAACTATTATAATATTTTTTATTTTTCAATTACCCATAAGTAATTATTTTTAAATTTCACAAATTGATTTGTAACTTGTAGTTAAATAACCTATTGTTGAATATTAGATCTGATAATTGAAAGTACAATTCACTATGGTTTTGGAATAGTAAAGTAAATTAGTTAATAATTGGTATATTTTAATAACTATTAGTTTATAAGAAATCAAATGATTTTTTATCATACAATTTCCCAAATAACCATCCACTTAGGATTATTTTACCTGAATGCTTCGGGTAATGTATTCTCTTAACAAGTCAATTTATTGTCTAATATTTATAATAGAACTAAATACTTCTCTTTTAATACGAAATTATATCAATATTTCAAAGAGGTAAATGTGAATTAAATCAATTATCATTATTTACTATATCGGTATGTGACGATTATCCTAATTAGTTATAAAATCAATCTAATAATGGGTAAAGGATGATTTTTATAGTTAGAATTTTTGTTAAGATTATACTATTATTAGACATTACTGCTTAGAAAACTTGCATTTTTTACGCTTTAATATATATTTTCAACTTAAAAAATAATCTTATTATTTGCAATGGTACATATCAATCACTTATATAATCAATAACTCCTTTCTTTTTATATGGTTTGATTTAAATATCATTAAAAATTAATGATGGGCGCTTCAATTATAAGATATACTATAACTCACTTAAATGTCGATTTAAGGAATAATTTAATGATGTAATAATAAACCATATTAATATTCTCGATTGAAGTTAATTACAAATTCTAAGTTTATTGCTTTATCATTGTTATCATATTCAATTTAACAATTACTATAACTATTCAAATTTCAAAAAACATCTATAATTTAGTGTACTATTTTAATTCATAATAGTTATATATTTGTAAAAAAAATTATTTTTATATTAAAATAGCTTAAATTCAATGATTATATTAATTTCTATTAATATACTTAAAATTGAATATTTTATAAAATTTTAACAAATAATTAATAACTTTGTTTAAAATATTATTTTTATAATTTAATTTTTTTTTAAAATTTATTTAAAAGTTAATATTTTAATATTAAATAATACTATATTAAAATAAATAATCACTATACCAGAGAGAATATTTAATAATAATTTTATAGTTTTTAATATATCTAGTTATTTAAATTTATTGACAAATTAAGATAGAACTAATTGGAACATTAATGTTAATAATTATTGAGTAGTTTAAATAATCATAATATAAATCCGATTTTAAATTATATATACCAAAATTTTTTATAATAATAAAATTATTAATGATTTCATTTACTAATTAGTATAGTATATATAATTAAATTACAATTTTATCATTATTCATTTTTAATAAAAATTAATAGTAAAATTTCAAATTTGACTTATAATTATAGTATATGATTATTACTTTGATCAAATTAAACTGTCTAGAAATATTTTTTTTAAAAAATCTTTAACTATATTCAATATAAATATTCAAAAATATAAATTAATTGACTTTAATATGTTAAAAATAATTTATAATCTATTAAAATTTTAATATTAATTCAATAAATTTTATATAATAAATTCTAAATAAAATATTTTAAAAATTAATCCAATTTGAAAAAAAAATATGCAAATAAAGGATATCACTTAACGTTAATATTAATATTGATCTATAAATTTACTGATAGATAATAATCATAATATAATATATCGGGATTAATAAAAATGATATGATTTGAATTAAAATTAAATTAGTAGTTTTTTTACATTGACTTTCAAGATATTAGTAATAAAATTTAATTATGTATAAAGAACAAAAATATGATTGAAAATTATAGTTAATTATAATCAATTCCGAAATTACAAGTTTATTTAAAAATAATAA
The DNA here is from genome assembly GCA_000697335.1 of Conidiobolus incongruus B7586. Lineage (NCBI taxonomy): Eukaryota > Fungi > Entomophthoromycota > Entomophthoromycetes > Entomophthorales > Conidiobolaceae > Conidiobolus > Conidiobolus incongruus. The sequence continues at coordinate 26,195 of JNEM01016867.1, forward strand.
AATATATATATTACATTTTCAATTTTACATACTTGAATAAATTGATGAAAAAAATATTGATATAAATAACATTTATTATTTTACAGTTATATTAAATTTATATTTACTATATTTAATAAATCTTTAAAATATATATATATATATATAATAAAAGAAGTTTAATTAACAAATATTTTAAAAATCTAAGTATAAAATTATAACCCCTATATATTGAAATTGGAATAATAAATTATTTGTGAATTATTTGTAATATAAATATAATTTCAGTTTTTAGTTAATATATTGAATAAAGAATAAATATGATGAAATATTAATTAAATATATACAATAATAAAGATATTCATTCAAATAAAGTTCAAAGTTAATAAATTCAATGAGTTAATATAACCATTGATTGGTTAATTTTATAAGAGAATTATATACGAAAAATTGATTGAATATATTGATATAATATAAAATTAAAATTCATTAATAAATTGAAAAAAAATAAACTGAGGGCTCGACTGGGAATCGAACCCAGGACCTCTCCCACCCTAAGGGAGAATTATACCACTAAACCATCGAGCCTTACAAAGGTGATTTGTTGTATTATCATGATTCAAAAAATAACTTATTTAAACTATAATTATTAATATCATAATATACTTAAAATTTTTTTTCAATATTTGTGGTAAAGATTTGATTATTACTATACTTCATCATTCCTTTATTTTATTATAATCCTTACAAATATTACTTTTAATTCTCTAATTAATATAAATAATATATATTTATTTATTAAAATTTGTATGATGAATTTTTTGATATAATTAATCAAATAAGATTAGTTAAATTAAAATAGTTGAAATTTAATAAATCAAATTATTTTTATTATTTACATAAAATTTAGAAAAAATTATAATATATATAATTTTATTATTATTCAATAAAAACTCTAAAGACAAATTAATTAAATTAATAAATAAGTTAATAATAATTTTATAACCATTAATAATAAGGATTAATGGCAATAAATTCTAGTTCTAATTGATATCTTCTTTTACCTTATTATATATTATAAAAATTTTCATTTTTATAATACTTTTCAAATAATTAAAAAAAATATAAATTTAAATATAAATATATAAATATAACTTTAAGAAATATTAATATTACTAATTAAAATGAAAATTTAACAAAAATATTAATATATAATTAAAGATGAGTATTTTTATTATAATAAATGACCATTAAATTAATTATTCTATTTAATTTACTAATATCAATTTTTAAAATTTGTATAAATATAAAAAAAATAAAAAAATAGAGAAAAATATAAAATTTGAATAATCAAATAATATTAAAGGTTAAAATTGATGAGAAATATGGATATAAATAATGAGATGATTGCAAGAAGAAACTAGTTAAAGAATAGATAAAAGTTGATGAAAAATTAAAATCAAATATTTAATAGAAAAAAGAATTTCATGAAATGTATCCAAAGTTCATTAGCAATCTTCGATAGTATAGTGGTGAGTATACCCGCCTGTCACGCGGGTGACCTGGGTTCAATTCCCAGTCGGAGAGTATTTATTTTTTCCAATTATTTAATTACTATCCATTCCCTTTGTTTATTCGTTTTAATCTTTTTACAACTCATTTATCCTTTGTGTATAATTAATCACTATATACATATAATTTTTTTATTAAATATATTTGAAATAATTTATTATCAATATTATAACAACTTACAACAATCTTACTCCTCTCCCATAATTTTTAATAATCAAATTCAAATTAATAAATTAATACAATTCATTGAACTTTATTAAATAAAATTGATAAAATATTTAAAATTATATTTTTAATTAAATATTTATAAAATGGTAATTTTTAATTTATTATAACTATTTTCAAATATAATTAATTTAATTATTATTTTTTTAATTTAGTCAAGATTAGAATTAATTAATTTAGAAGGTTTTTCAATATTAAAATTCATCAATAAATTTAATCGTAACAAATTTTTAGGGTTACGTGTGGACGGTCGCAGACCCAACGAACTCCGCAAATTAAACACATCCCTCGGTATTTTATCGGAAGCCGACGGTTCCGCATACTTAGAAATGGGTAATACCAAAGTACTTGCAACAGTTTATGGTCCCAGAGATCCTCGCAATAGAGGATTGGGAGTTTTGGAGCAAGCGAGCATTTTCGTGGATATTACCATGTCTCCATTCAGTACAAATGAACATAAGAAACGCGCCAAGAACGATAAGAGACTCGTGGAGATGGCTACTGCCGTCAGACAGACTTTTGAACCTGTGGTATTGCCCCATATGAATACGAGATCGGCAATTAATATTTATTTGCAGATTTTGCAGCATGATGGAGGTTGGTGAAATCCATAAACTTTTACAATTTTGATTTTAATACATTGGTTAGGTCTCTTGCAAGCTTGTATCAATGTTACGACATTGGCACTCATTCATGCTGGTGTCCCTATGACGGATTATGTCATTTGTACTTCTTTAGGTCTTGTTGATAAAACTCCCATCTTAGGTACTTTCAACCATTGTTTAACTATCATTCACACACTAATTCCTGTATGATAGATGTCAACTACACTGAAGAATCTTCAGGCCAAACACCCGATGTCACCGTTGCTATTACGCCCACCAACGGCAACATCGCCCTTCTACTAGTAATTGATTTAATCTATATTTCATTTAATTAATGCTAATTTATTCCCAATAGATCGAAGACAAACTCCACACAGGGGATTTCCAACAGCTAATCGAATTGGGCGTGAGTGGATGCCACCAAATTAAAGATATGTTAGTCGAAACAGTCACCAATTTTACGGAAGAATTAGTCAATAAGTATCAGCCCAACTCCTAATTATACCCATTGAATTTGTGTATATCCAAAATGAATTCCGATATGCTTTTTACAATTGTTAATTATTTAGAGTAATTAAAATTATTTTAATTGTGAATTATTGGTTAACCATTTTCTTCACAAATAATTAAAAAACTATGAAAATACCTTTTTGATATCCAATATGAATAGATAACATATTATAATGAATTAATTTATTTTAGACTACCATTTATTCCAAAAAGTATAAAATAGAGTTAATATCTAAAATAAAAATTGATTCATTTCGCAATCTGATATTATCAATTAATTTTCATTAACTTCCATCCATTTCACTATAATATAGCACAACCCTTTAAAATCAAACTTGATATTGATATAACCTTGTGTTCTCCTCCAATTTTAATTTATTTGATACTGTATTCAACTATTCTCAATATTAGTTCCCTACTACCGCATACTTGTTTCAAATTTTTGTGAATTTTTGTAGTAATGATTCACAAGTATAATACTTTTATAAAGCATAATTGTTAGAAAATGGAAATTATCAGAAATGATAATTTAAATTTATTGATAATATATTGTTTAAGGGATTGATATAGGATATAGAATTCTATATGATTTTAAGGAGGGTTTTTAAATTAAACTTATATTTAAATAATATAATAAGATTATTTTTTAAAATGGTTTTATAATAGATTTGTAATTATAATAAACTGAATTCAAAAATTTTCAAATTTATTGAATTTAAATATTATTGCTAACATTTTATTTAATATCATTATGTTATAATTTATTATAGACTAATTATTAGTAATTCTATAATATGATAATTTTGAATATATCCAAATGATCTATTATTACATTGATAATAATACAGTATGAAAGTATTTAGAAATTTTCCTTCGATTTATTTACAATCATTTTAAGAGTATATTTATAAGTTGATTTATATCAAATGAGTAATTAATATAACACATATGTCGGTTGTCTAAAGTTTCATGAGATTATGAATTCATTGGGACCATTATCAATATAATTTTGAATAAATTAAGTGAAATTAAAATATAATTACAATCAAACTGATTGTTATAATTATTAATATTAAATCCAAATATCTAATATATATTTTAATATTTTAAAAAAATTGGTTAAGATTATCTAATTAAACATTGCCTTTGGAATTGTTAATATATATTGATAATTTTATTATTCTTTTTTGTTTTAACTATATTTAATATTTTCTTCATCAAGTTTAACCAGTTAAATTAATATGTAGTTTATATATAACATAAAAATGATATTCAAATTTTATCTATAGTTAAAAAATTAAAAAAATTTAGTTCAAAATATTTATTTGAAAAATTGAATATTAATACTAGGAAAATAAAATTATTCAATCGATTATAAAATAAGTTGAATTTGTAAGTGAATGTTAAATATAAAAATAGCCTCATAAATGAAGTATGTGATAATTAAGAAATAGTAGAATAGCATATGATTGGATATATAAAACTAGAAAATTAGAAAAAAATATAATTTTGAAAAAAAACTAAGGATTAAGAATACCAAAGTGCCTTCTACCAGAATCGAACTGGTGACCTTCCGCTTACTAGGCGGACGCTCTGCCAACTGAGCCAAGAAGGCATATTCTTTATTCATATTTTAATATAATTGTTATATCAAATACTGTTTTATTAATTTTCTATTGTTTTTCAAAATTTATTTTTACCTTTTTTAATCATTATCTTTATATTTTAATTAGATTGATCTTTTTCGAAAATATTTCCTTACATTTAGTTCTTTATACTCTATGAATTATCATATCTCATTTACATTTCATCCAACTTTATCTATATCATATTAATTCATTTTAAAAACTTATAATTTTGCTTATATTGCTTATACTATTAAATTTAATCTTACAATAATACAATTTATTTATCTAAATCACCCTATGAATAAAATAATAATTTTGCATTTATTTTGATTATATATTAATTATATTATTCATTATAGTGATCAATAAATGAAATTTTCGAATTAATTTATAATTTTTATAACTCTTTTAAACTTTAAATATAAAGATATTTTTTAAATTAAACAAAAGTAGCTTTCTAAAATATTTTTATTATTTCAAATTTACCAATTTTCATTAACCAATAATATATTAATTTGAAATATAATTGATTTTTTATTTATAGAGAATTTGGGAATTTTAAAATTATATAATTTTTCTTGGATAAATTTTATCAACTTTAATGGAACAAAATAACAACTAAATGATTCTAATCATTCTGACAAATTAAAGTTTTAATATACTAACAAAATTCAAAATAAATTCTATATCTCTGAAAATTGATACTTCAGTTCAACTCTTAATTGGCGTAAAATAACATAGAATAACTAATTTTTTTCAAAGGATTTGACAATTGCTTATTATGTTAAAAATAATATGATATTTTTAAATATATATCCTTTCCAAAAACTAATTAATTTTCAATATTTTCTAATTGTGAAATCTTACGCATAATTTGATAATTGAACAACAAAATTGATAGGCTATTAATACTCCAATCTATTCAAGAAAACTACGATATTTGATCAATCTAACTACAAAATACAATCATATTTCGTTATAATAATAGAGTTATTACAGAACTACCAGTCTTTTGATAGGTAGTTTCAAATTCATTAACTCAAAATCCATTGACGTAATTGGAACGAATTTAACCAATCATTGAGAATTTCAGGATTGTTTATTTATATGGACACTTTCATTTAACTTTACAATGTTCCTCAATTAACTTTGTTCTATTATTAAAATAATATACTTTAAAATTATCAGTTATTCTTGAAATTAATAAAACATATATTATAAATTAATAAAAAAAATGTCTGGTATACCTTTTCCAAATCCTAATGACTATTCATACTCCGGGGGAGGAAGTGATAGAGGGAGAGGTAATCAACCTCAACATATTCCATTTCCATTACCAAATCAATTTAGCAATTCGCCAGGTAACAGTAATCCCCCAAGCTTTCCCAATACTCCAACGTATCCGAATTCCAATACGTATACGGATACGAGTAGTAATTACAACTCGCCCCAACCTACCACTCCCACGAGTTCCAGTTACCGCTTTGTCGGACCAATGATACGCTATAATAATACCGATTTACAGAGGAGGATTTACTATGCTAGTATTTTGGTAGTGACGTTGAATACCACCGCAAAAGACAATCCCCCTCAAATTACGTTGGTGGACGGGGGCCAGAGTCACAATATTCAGGGGGAGTTGATCGATGAGTACAAGGGTAACGGATTCTGGCGCTACAATCTGTCGATTCCCATAAGTCCAGACGAGAAGTTCTTCGAGTACAATGTGAATAATGGCCCCATGTTTAGGGTGTATATGGCGGGGTATAATCAGAGGTGGAGATGGTTGTTCCACAGTTGTAATGGATTCTCCAACGATGTGACACCTGAGAAGCAGGAGAAGATGGGTGGGGCCGATGTGCTTTGGAATGATGTGTTCACCCTTCATCAGAAACAACCTTACCACGCTCAAATCGGTGGCGGCGACCAATTATACTGCGATGATGTGTTCTTAACCCATGCTTTGAGGGGATGGTTGGGCATTGTTAGTCACAAAGATCGTGACAAGGCAGTGTTCACCGAAACTGTAGCGGACGAAGTGAGCGACTTCTATTTTCAAAACTATGTCAAATGCTTCAGTCGCGGTACTTTCGCCAAAGCTTTAGCCCAAATTCCTTACAGCTTCGTTACCGATGATCACGATATTTTCGATGGTTACGGCTCTTACCCTGATCGTTTACAGACTAGTCCCTACTTCCAGGGTATTGGTACCATTGCACTTCGCTTCTTCCTCTTGTTCCAACATCATACTACATTCCAAAGAGCTCGTATTGATAACTATATTGGGGTGAAGAGTTACAGTTGGTTTAAGAATTTTGGAGCTACGACTGCTATTGTCGGATTTGATAATCGATCTGAGCGTTCAATCAATCAGACTCTTTCTTATGAGTCTTACGATATGGTATTTAATGTGATTGAAAGGGAGTTGCCTCCAACATGTAAGCATTTGATGGTGATTCTAGGTATTCCAATCTGCTACCCACGTTTCGCAGTAGTCGAATCTGCAATGCAGCAATGGCAAAATATCCAACACTCCCTATCCTTCCACAAACTGTTCGGCAAAACTGGAGCTATGGAGCAAATCCTGAATCAATTTGGCCAGCCGGAATTACTTGATGATTTACTTGATCACTGGACAGCTGCACCCCGCATGAACGAACGCAGCCAACTGATCTGGCGTCTGCAACACTTAGCTCGCAATCGCAGCATCCGTATTTCGTTCCTATCTGGGGACGTTCACTGCTGTGGAGCTGGCACCTTCCACAGTACAAAATTTGTCAGCCCTCCTAACGATTTCCGCTACATGTGTCAAATCGTATCCTCAGCGATCGTCAACGCACCTCCCCCTAATATCGTGACGGACGCTTTACACCAAACGGCAATCACCTATAACCTCGATGACTATACCTCTGAGGACATGATCCAACTATTCCAGAATGATGTTGATGGTACTAAACTCAACAATCAAAAATTATTGCCAAGAAGAAATTATTGTAGTGTAATGGAAGATCCCGTTAATAATAATGTGATGTTTACTCTCAGGGTTGAGAATTTACACAAAGATGGTACCGTACCCTATATGGTTACTGTACCAGCTTTGGTTAATATTGTACAGCAGTAGTAAGGATTTGAGGAATTGATTATATTAATATATAAATCTATATAATTATAAAGTTATAAATTGTATTCGGCGATATATATATATATATTAAATTTTTTATAAAATTAATTTCAATTAATTAATCATCTTTTTTTCAATATTAATTTTCTATAAACAAAATTGAATATTTACTCAATAATTTAACTAATTTTTACTATTTTTATTCTTAAACTCCAATTTATAATATCAAATCCGATCTTGACAAATTTCATATAAAAAAATTAAACTATCACTGATTAATTATGGATAATCATTTGTTTAAATAAAACTTTGAAAAATTCAAATTTAATAAAAATGAAATAATAGTTTTCAAATATTTCATTAAGTTAGACCAATGGTATTCAAGTTAACAGATAATTTTTTAATATTTGATCTTACATTTAATTATTAAGATAGGAAATTGAAATTATATTAATTTCAGGATTTTTATAGGTTTGATATATATATAATTAAACAAAATAGATAAATGTAATATTATCATATATTAGAGAAATAAATCACTTGAAAAATTGTGCAATTTATTAATCAACCAACGATAATTAATTCTGAAAACTAAAAATTAATCAAATTCTCATAAGATAATTAAAATTTTCAAATATTCTCATAATCTTAATATAAAATAATTGTGAGAATAATTAATTTGGTTAAATAATGTTATGAATAATATTTATTTATTACTTACAATTTATAATTCAATAATAATTGATTGATCCAAGTTTGAATGGTAGTATCGCAAATACACCACAATAAAATGACAGCACTACCCAATGAAAGACTGACCATAATACAAGCTTCTAAAATATGAATAGACAAAAGATCCGACAAATTAATTAGAGGAAATACAGTTGGCAATATGAGAGTAGCCGAAAGAATCCAAGTCAATTTCAAAATATTTCGAAATACCCAATACTCTGTCAATTGATTTTGATCGCTCAGTAATTGATGTCCTTCTTCAAATTTGATAAAATTGTCAAATTTAGCAGCTTGAATAATATGTAAAGTGTCAAACAATTTAAAAGTTCCTAATATTATTAATTTTAAGGATTGGAAACTTCTGTAAATAGTATAATAGTTAGAATTGGGTTGAATCAGTGCACTGGGATGGAAGAATGTGATGAGTTCAGCAACTGTTAATACTACTACAGAAATAGTAGCACCCCAACGTAGCCAAGACGAAGACTTTGAAGCATTTGGTCCAACTCTAAAATGATGATTGCGGAAGAACCATTGAAAACCCGTAAGTACCAGTCCAAAGTAAAATAATTCTGAGATATATGCAAACCAGAACCAAGTATTCAAAATAGTTGGTTGGGAATCAATATTGAAGGGTTGTGTCAGTCCAATGATAAGATTTCTAATAATAACTAGGAGTTGGGCTAATGTTATCCAGGTTAAGTATTTCCAGTAGTTGAGATGAATACTCTGTAGTCGAATTTGTAATTTGACAATTGTCAGTATGATTAACGGTATTAACAGTATAGTAAGTGTAATTGGACTCAGTAACAAATTTAGGGAAATGTGAGTCAAGTTAGTATTTTCCGTTATTTTATTCGTAAATGTCATCTTTAATAAATTAATTTTAAAATATAATACAATCAAAAAAAAGAATTTTGAAGGAATCACCGGTCTCAATATTTAATTTATACTCTAAAAATTTGTAAATGTTTGTTCATATGAAGCATTCGAACAATTTAGTATTTACCAAATATGGTAAATTAATCAAATCACGTAATTTTAATTGAAAATTTTTTACAATGACGCCATTTAAAATTAGGATTTATAGGAATATTAAGAAAGATTGAAGTTAGATTGTTGTGTTTATTAAAATATCAAAAAAATTAGTGTATTTTTATTATTTTAATTTTTAAACTTATTGCAATTTTTTTTTCAATTGAGACAAATATAATTATAATTTTAATTAATTGATTGATTTTTTTACAGATTATAAATTTTCACTTATTTTATTAAACTCCTAAGCATATATTTTATTATCCTCCTATTTTGTAATAGTGAAATTGTATTATACTATTTAATAATTTTTAATTCATTTATTTGAAAATGTAAAAATCATTTTGTTAGAATTTAGGCGAGTACAAGAATTTGATTGGTTAGTGAGAATATACTTTTGATTCAAATTTGATGAAATTTTGTCAGGTGATTATTTTACTGATAATTATTAAATGAACATTATTTGTAATATTATATCGCTATTGGTTTGAGATTAAATACTACTAATGAACTATTTGGCAATATAGTATGTCCTATATTACATTGTTTATTTAATAATTAATTTTAAATTCTGTTATACAATAATTTTTTATTTCAAACAGATTAAATATAAAATAAGTGGTCAAAAATATATAATATTGGATTAAAAGTATGTAAATTTATTAATATATCCTAATCAATTTTATCATTTGATAAATTCTATATGTTATTGGTAATTATTTTTTCAAAAACATGAGATTATAATTTGGGGGAAAATATTTTTATTTTCAACACTTAATTAATTTTGAATTATTAAATAAATATTAAAGAAATTTTTAATGACAATATTTTGAAAAATATATTATTGGATTTATTAATTAATTGATGAATATATATTTTATAAATTTATTTTTAAATTATTATAGAATGATTAATATTACCAAAATATTAAAAAATTTATAATTTGTTCTATAATATAATTTATTTATTTATATATTTTTATCAATTTAGTTATTTTAAATTGATATAATTAGTATATTAACCAATTGAATATTACTTGATTTTTCATAAGTATATCATTAATTTATTAAAATATTATTGAAAATCCTGAAGCAATCAATATTTAAATTAAAGTTCAATATAATATAATTGATTAGTTACTCCAATAGATTTAATATAATCTTTGTAATATTAGATTTTTAACTGATTTAATGTTTTTATATTGACAAATTCATAATATTCAAAGATATATAATAAGGTTATAACTAAGCTTATTTAGTGTTAATATTAGATAACATGTTTATTTAATATGATAATAGCTTAAAAATAAAAATAAGAAATATATGTATCTGAAATTAAATTTAGAAAATGAATGCAAATATTTTAATAAACCATTATTGTAGGTATTATTCTTAAGATAGATAAGATACTGAAAGATTTTGACTATATTACTAATTAATATTTTACATATTATAATCATTTCAAACTTGGTTTAGTTAATTAATTTTAAATACTAAACTAAGTCTCAATATCCAGCATAATTAACTATATTGAATTTATTTTTATATCCATTAATCATGGTTTGTAAATAAACATAGTAAATTCTAAGAAATTCCCCAAATATTAAGTTTTTTTATCAATTCCAGAATAATATATATCTATATATATGTCAAACCTCAAAAATATTAATACAAAATTCTCATAAAATTTGGAGAAAGAAAATTTACGTTTGTATAGTAAAAAAATTAATTTTTTTATTCAACTAGAGTATTAGTAATGAATATTATAACAGATGTACAATATTCTGTATTATGGGAGTTTTGAATAATTTTATGTTAGAAATATCATTAACAAAAATATATTTAAAGATGTTGATATACTTTTAAATTTTGTCTTGATCATTGTATTGCAATATCTAGTTATTTTATGAAAAGCAATATATTGAAAGGTTGGATTGTCAAAGTTCGTTAGAAAATATGATTAAAAGTTAAAAGGCTTTAAAAAAATTTAAATATTATGATCATTTAGATAAAATAATAATTAATGTATAAATTCCTATATCATGTATATTAGTGACTCTAGAAATATGTTAGATATTTAAAAATAATACATAAATCCAATAGTTGCAAAATAATTTATAAATGTAAAATTATTTTTATAGAATTTTTTAAATTAAAATGATTTTCAACTAATTGATAATATGATTTAAATAATGATTATAAATTTCCAAATTAGAATAAGGAAAATAATTAATTAGCATATTCATAAATTCAAACCTTAAATCATATCAAAAGATCAAAAATTGCACAAATAAAAATACTTTATAATATATCATTTAATATGATTTAGAAATCTATTATGATTTCAATATTGGATAGATATATATGAGGCTGCGAATTTTTCTAATAGACCAATCCGAATAATATAACTTCATTTTGGAATGTGAGAGAAAATTAATCAATGATTATATAGTTATAATATTCTACACACTCTCAATTTTATATTTAAACCATCTTTTACCAAAATAATCTTACGGATTGAGTACCATAAGTTTGAAATGAAGTAGGACCTTAAACGTTGGTAGTATTATAACCAATACATTGAATACCAAATTGATTTGGCATTTCTCTGTTAGATTTACTAAATCTTTATTGATTCATGATTTACCAAGATAAGAGCGATATTAATGAGAAAATTTCGTTAAAACCGAATTTTAACAATTAAATTTATGAATTATTTATAATGGTTGAAACTAATTGGATAAATTTCAATTAGTTGAATCTCTGATTGTCAATAAGGGATTTGATTCGTTGGAGACCTCAATTTTTATGACATTGATCTAGTTTATATGGTGCTGAATGTTTGAGATATGTTCAATTAAAATGATATAATTTTTTATTACTCCAAGGGTTAATTAAAAATATTAATATTCAATTCATTATAATAAATAGAAAAAAAATCAGTAATTCAAGATTTTGATAATTTTGATTTAATTAATTTCTATTTACAATTGTATTCAATTACACAATCCGCAAATTTACCTTTTTTCACATTATATCATCCTAAATTTTATTTTTTTTAAATAATAATAATAATAATAATAATAATAATATTGAAAATTTTAAATATATGATAATTATTCAATATAAAATTATTGATTATAACTAACATTTGTAAGGTATTTTATTCAACATTCAAATTAATTACTAATTTAATTTAACCAATAAACATAGAACCTATTTCTCCAAACTCCTCCACGGTTGAACCAATCAATAGTGCGCTTATTTAGTTTTTCAATAATTTCGGTTGATTTTTTACAACCGTATTTAGTAGCCTTAAAAAAGTTTGTTTATATAAATTATTTAGTAATAATAATAATATAATCATATACATAATATATTGATATAAAAGAATATGTATGTTTTATGTCAAATGAATTGATCATATTAAAAAACTATTTTGATAGCATTAATTCAATTCAATAATATTGAATGAAAATAAGCTTATTTTAGTTTAAGAATGTTTGATACATTAAGATTTAGAGAGTTGGGAGCTCAGTTTCATAAAATTAATTATTACCCGATTAAGAAACACTCTAATGAAAAGGGAAATTCATTTCAGATTCTTTCTTCTATCTCCATATTATAATTTTATCTGTCTTTTTTCGCTTGTATTAATAATTTTTTATTGTGTTGTTAATAATTATAATATTGTTAGTCTTTAGTTATTAAATTTCATTGTTGGAAGTTTTTTTTGTTTATTAATTATTTTCATCGATTGTATAACTGGAATTTTTTTAAATTGAATATAATTATTAATACTGGACCTTTTTATAAAAAATTGTTTTTAACTTTTTACGATATATTGATAATTTGAGATTTTTGTAAAAATTCAATTTCAACTTCGTTTCCTTTATTTCAAATAGTTAATTGTAGTCAAAAAAAGTGTTTAATATGGATTCTACACCTACACCAACTTCAACTTTGTCAAATATTCGTTTTGTCCCTCATATTACGCCATTTAACCGTTCTCTCCATTTTGAAGTGATGGAAAGAGAAGTTCCCGATAATTTAATATTAAAAGTGGGTAGATATACGGACAAAGTACCTCCAACTCCAAATCGTATCACTTTCAAATCCAAGGTCGTTTCCAGAACTCACGCCGAAATTTGGGCTCAAAACGGTCAGGTACTATTTATTCAATAACTTTAGCTCTTTTTAATTTTATAAGATATTAATATAATTTTATAATTTTATAGTTTTATATCAAAGATACTTGTAGCTCTTCCGGAACCTTTTTAAATCACGTAAGATTAAGTTCACCAAATCAAGAAAGTCGCCCTTTCCCCCTTAAAGATGGAGATATTATCCAGTTGGGTGTTGATTATCAAGGTGGCACTCAAGGTATGTTTCCTAATTTTTAATTTCGCTAATTTGGTAGTTTTGTACATTGGTCCGAGTTCTTTGCTCCACTTTTTTCTTAATATGACTATTTAGTTTTTATATTTCACATTTGATATTTTGAATAGAAATTTCTTGCTGATGTTAATATTTTTCAAATTCATTATCATTTGTTTAATATTCTTGAGTTTAAAGTAACCATATTAATATAAATTATTATTTAGATGTTTTTAGATGTGTTAAAATCAGATTAGAAATAAACCGCTCTTGGCAGAAAGATACCGATAATCCATTTAGGTAAAATATAACTTAATTTATTAGTTAAACTAATTTAACCTTTACATTGAATAGAATGAAAGCTTTACAAACTTTAGAAAGCTTAAAAAAGAATCTTCAAGGATCTGCCAAAGCTTTAACTGGCACCGAAGACTCCGGTGAATGTTGTATATGTCTATGCTCTATTCAAGCTTTTCAAGCTCTTTTTGTCGCTCCTTGCTCACACACTTATCATTTCAAATGTATTAAGCCACTGGTTTTGTCAGGTCCCTCATTTGTTTGTCCTTTGTGTCGTACTTATGCAGATCTCGAAGCCGATGTTTGTATTGATGATGATGATGTTAAAGAAATCCCTCAAGAAAAAGATAAAGTCAAAGTTGAAGTGACACCAGCTAGATCAAATCAAGAAGAGGGACCTAGCGAACAACCGGCGCAGAATGGAGTTAGAGAGAATGAACCTACCTCTTCAACATCCCGTCCTATACTCCAAGTAAACTCTTTAATTGACGGTAGTCTTAATGAACCAATACGAATTGATCCTATCAGTGTACCTCAAAGCCCCCAACTGGGACACTTTGCTGATGGAGAATGTGCCACTCCGGGTAATTCAAATCGCTTGGCTTTCATCACTTCTACCAGCCAGGAAAGAAGCTTAAGTGCTCCCAATCCCCATGGTAGACAAGTGAATGGTAGCAGTGGTGAGGTAAGTATTCAACCGATCGCTTAGATCCCTTTCCTTTTCTTTCCTAAAATCGAAGTGTGACATTTGATATACTGCATATTTTTGATTCTGGATATTTGTTCGATGGTTTATATTGGCATTTTATTCACATGCACATAATTTCCGAACCATATCAACTACCCAACTGCCACATTATGACCAAAACTTGATACTTTCCATTAATTTCATAAACAAATACTTTTGCACCTCAAATTAGATATCTCTGATCAACATCGATTAGCAATATTTCATGCAGTTGAACGTTAAATTATCACAACATATTATCAAATTATGAATGATGAAAGGATGTTGAGGAGAGGTTTAAAACCAAGTATTCAATTTAAAAAGTTCAATCTGTTGAATTTCTCTAATTCATCAATGTAAACTATAATAAATTATCGTGAATTATGATCAAATTGAATTTTAACTTATAAACCTCTCCCATCATATTCAATTATTGATCATTCTATTATCCAGCCATTTATATTCACACTCGATATACTTACATTCAATATATGTAATCTTTCAGATATAATATAAATACTAATTGCACATTCCATTTAGGCAACTGATTCTGATGAAATTCCTCGCTCCTCATCCCCTGCACTAGTGTTAGGAGAAATAGAACTTTCTAATAATATCACTTCATCACCTTTAACAACACAACCCCCAACAGTACCAAGTCCCACTTCCAGATCTAACCACTCCAATGCACTCTCCGACGAACATAATCCAACGGGATCTCCTGTACTTCAAAACTTAAGTCATGAGGAGCATGATCATCTCCATCGCGAACTTCTAGCACTCCAGAGCCTATCAATCAGCCCCAATCGACCCCATTCCCAATTCCTCAGCTCGCCAACGTCTCCCTCAATGCACCGCAACAGGAGGGGAAGCATGCCCGAAGATTATGAAGGTGAGAGTTCCAACCGCAAAACCTTCAGTAAATTTTTAGGCGGAGTTTTAAAGAGTTTCGACAGCAGAAGATCTTAATTAGCAACGCGATATTCCTAATAGGGTAGGGTCCAATTTACTATCCATCCGAAAAAATTCTCATCAATATTCATCAGCTACAATATTGATCGCATAATATTTCATAATTTTAATTATTATTACAGACAATCGCCAATTAATTATACTTTACTAACGTTTACAATATACTAAATATTATTTATCATTCTATATATAAATATATTTTTTAATAATATAACTATTAAAAATTTTACCACTAAAAATTTATATTTTTTGATTCCTGTTGTTTATTTTCAATTCGACTGTTATTTTCTTTTATATTTATATTTAATAATATGATATATATATATTGTACTTTTGTAAGTTTATTAATTTTGATATTTTTATTAAACATTATATTGATAGTTTGTTTTGAATGTTTATTGATTTAGTAAATGTGATAAACAATGATTGCGTATATTAAGGCTAGTTTTATTTAAAGTTTGAATATACTGTAATTTATAATTGATGTTAAGAAAAAATTGAAGTTTTCAAAGTTGAAAATATATCAAAATATTTAAGAAATGAAAAAGTATAAAAAAAGCTAAACTTTATATCAAATAGGTACCCAACTTCGGGATCGAGCTCATAATCTCGAGATTAAGAGTCTCACGCTGTATTGATTGATCTAACCGGGCTCTTTTACTACATTTTAAGACTAATTTACTAATCCAAAAATAATATCAAAATATTAATTCAACATTTTAAATTTTCCAAAGCTAATTTTTCTTTTATACACATTTTTCATTTTTTACATACTCACTTTACACTTTTTTCATATTTTTTTTTCTCCCTGGTATTTTTTTTCATTCATTTTAGTTTTTTTTCTGAATGGATTAAATTATTTTTTATATATTACTCTTAATATTGAGAATTTATTAAAAATCTAATATTCTCACAATTATTTTGTCTAATTTTTGTTTAGAATATTTGTTTTGCAAATTCAATCATTTAATAACTGCTCATTTACTTTTTTTACAAAGGTTTTATAGTTAAATTTGATAATGATCAAAATAACATTAATTGAAATCTTAATACTAAAAATCCTTTTTGATCAAAGAAAGGGGTTATAAGGCATTTAACATTGTTCACATAATATATTAGTAAGATGAACAAGTTTCCCATCCAGCTGTTGACCTATTACCAATCATTAGTAATAAAAATACACATTAAAATTTCAAAAAGCTCAATATAAATAACAAACCTAACCGTTGTCAACTCCACTAAAATCAAAACACCGAACCCAAAATTTTAATTTATTTCAAGCATGAATATTATTTATAAATTCTTCAATTTAATTTATTTAATATTTTTAAAAGTAAAATTATTTTTAAGTCAGAAATTATTGAATATGGGTAACTGTTGTAGTACGGATAAAGAGGATACCCAAATTAAAATGAGTAGGGTTAACTCTAAATATACAGAACCTAACCGTAGTTTTAACTTGCCAACTGCCCCTGCAGAATTGCCCAAAGCTCATGTTGTTAGCGGTAATGGGGAAATCGGTGGATCTTCAGGTAATGCCCAATCGGAACAGGATAGGTTAGCTAGGCTGCAAGCTGCTGAAAAGAGAGTTCAAGCCGTAAATATTTATTGGATTTATTATATTAATGTCATATTAATTTTAATTTTTTTTTGATAGAGTAAAAACAGAGGAGTTCAAAGTGGAGGAGGTAAATTGAGTAATAAATTGGCAGAAGAAAGAGGTAAAAAGCCAACAGCTCAACAACATGAGGAAGTAAACCAATTAGACGTAAGTTTTCAAATTTAATGTCAATTTATTTAATTTTAATTTTTATTTTTAGTGGAGAGTTGATTAACCATTCGTTGAACAGAATTATCAGCTATCGACTTGTTACTAATTTCTAATTATATATTTATTTTTTTATGATATATTTTTGTTTAAAAATTTGTCTAATTATTTTTAATAATAAATAATTTAAAATTGATTTATTAAATTAATATTTATCAACTATATCTTTATTAATTTCGGAGTATTATACTAACCCCTTTAAAGCCATTTTGTAAATTTTACACTTTGAAAAATCCCAACGAGCTAAATGAAACAAATCTCCTAACACAATAACCCAACGCCCGAAACGATCATACCGATAAAGAGTATTAATAATAAGTTATTTAAAAAGCAATACACCACTAGATTCAATAAAAACACCAGTTGTATCATATGTTTCAAATTTTGAAAATTAATTTGGTAGTAGAGTTTTTTAATAAATTGCATCATTATTTTGGATTGAATAGAGTAAAAAAAGAAAATAATAAATAGGTGATACATAATTCGATTTTTTATACATCATTTAAAAATTCTTTAAACTTGAACATTTTAGTTTAGTGATAATTAATCAAACTAGAAGAGATAAACAACGTGATAATGAAACAAAGATTAATAAAAATGATTATTAGAGAATAATTAATTATTAAATATATATATATATATATATATATTAAGAATTAAAAAAACTATGAAATTATGCAAACTGTCACCAAACTTGAAGACTATTCTACAGTTTTAGCAATTTTGGAATCATTTTCCTTTTGATCTTGATCCTGCGTCTCTTCCAACGATCTCTTGGCACTTGGACTTTGAGGTTTATCATTATTATCCTTCTCATCTTCATCAGCCATCAACCCCTCAAGGAGTTGGGGAGAGTTTTCAGCAGTGTCGGATTGGACACGGGGCTCGGACGTCTTTTCGAGTTTCATTAGAGTTGACACGAGACCGCGCTGGACATCCTCATTGTAATTGACGATATCTAGAACGAATTTCACTTTGAATAGTGCGTTGTTGTTGGCGGTGTTGCTCATTTCTAGAAGTTCCTTGAACATGGATTGGCATTCATTAAGTTTGGTGAGTGCATCCTTGATCGTTTGGGCTCCATCTGGAAGCTCGGAAACATTCATACGTTTGATAGCTTTGCAGTACTTGTGGCGCACGAGTGCAAGGTTATATTTGATGCGTCGAGATTTGGGCTTAGTTTCCAGTAATTCGATTAATATATCTTCAGCTTTGGTTAACATGGTTAAGTCGTTAATTTGCTGTGAGCATACATAGTAGGCTTTACTGAGAGCGATAAGATTTTCTGCAGTTCTCAATGTGGGATCGCGTTTAAATACCTTTTCCAGAATATCAATGGCTAACTCACCTTTCTCCATGTCGATAAGCAAATTAGCGTAGCTGATCTGGAATGTGACGGGAGTGTGAGCTTCCTGTTGTAAACGTTCGTGGATTGACAAGCTATCCTCAAGGAGTCCCATTGTATGGAATGCGATAGCGACACCATGGACTGCATATAAAGCCTTAGGATTTTGATTGATTGCTTTTTTGAAGTGATTGTTAGCTTTGACACAATAGTTCCATCTTTGGTCTCTCTCCGTTGAGTGATGAGCCAAATTCAAATAATAGTTACCAACTTCGATGAGACTGCGAATGCTGGGAATTTCTCTAGCTTTCTGCTTGGTAAAATGATCTCTAGCACGTTTGAGGTTGGTTTGGTAATGTTGGAAACCTTGTTCATGTCGACTGGCTGCTGTTTCGAAATGTCCCATGTAGGTGTACAATCCATCAACACGACAGTCAGATTGTGGCTTTTCATTGGAATTCAAGGCTTGTTCAGCGGATTTCAATACTTGACATGCGTCCTCAAGCTTGCCTTCATGATAGTACGAATGTGCAAGAGCTAAAGTGGCAGTAGTATATTTTGGATATTCCTTCACAATTTCATTAAGGTAAGTCTTGCATTCATCAAGTTGATCAAGTCGAGCTAAACAGTTGCCAATATTATATTTAAGTGTAACTTCATAACCTTTAAGAGTTTCGTTGAGGTTTTCGATTTTCTTCAATTGATTTAATGCAGATTTAAAGTATCTTAAACTAACTTCAATATCATCTTTAAGGTGTACAAATCCCAAATTGTTGAGGATACCAATTTCCAGTTCGGCATATGCGGGTGCGTTAGGAGTAATGCCATTTACTTTACCGTTTACAAGAATTTGTAAGCTGTTGAAAAATGCTGTGCGACTTAAAAGAGGATTTGTATTCATGTAGAATTTCCCTATTTCGACAAGCACCTTGAAAGCACGGGACAGCCATGGTGATTCAAGTTTTTTCTCTCTTGCTTCATCAATTAATTTAAGCACAAGCTGAAATAATGGTCTGACTTTTTCAGCAATTCCATCGGTTTTGGGAAGTTGAGAAGGGTAGGGATCTTTCTTTGCAGCCAACTGTTTGTTAGTTTCGACTAGATTGGTGACAAGTGTCTCTAAACTAAGGAGTAATACTTGACAGTCTGGTGATTTGTAATGAATTTCAAATTTGATTTTTTCTAATGTAGTTAACGCTTCTTGGTATTTGCCTAAAATTGAAAAATTGAAAAACCGTAAATTAAATATTTAAATATAATGCTAAGTTGTACTATAATTACCTCTAGAAAGTAAAATTTGAGCTAAACCAAAGTGAGCAAGTGGATGAGTTCTGTCTAATTGAATAGTCTTCTCAAATAACTCATAAGCCTGAATGAGGGATCCCGAGCAGAAATGGCACATTCCCAAATAGTAGGCGCTGTCTACAACCAAGTGCTGGGAGCTAAAGTAGTTGGAATTAGCTAGCACTGTCTTGAAGAATTGTGCAGCTTTAGAATAGTTTCCAAGGTGGTAAAGATACTCAGCAACCATAAAATTGGATAATGGATGCTGAGGATTTTGATGAAGTGTTTCATGAGTAACTTTAATAAAGTTATGAAGGTCGGGTGGACTGAGATCTATGGATTGACCAGCATTATCTATTTTACATATGTTAATAAATTAATATACATGGCTAATATTAAATGTATTACTTTGGTCAGGGTTGTCCAAGCTATCCAACAATTTTAATTCATCTTCATTAGTTACCACAGATGCAGCAGTTTTGGATCTAGTATGTCTCATACCTAAGAAAATTAATAATTTAGTAAAATTTAAAGTTAATCAATCAAATATTTAAATTACTAATTTTGATTTGATTCCATTCCATCAATGCTAAATATAATTTATATTCGGGATTTTGAGGTGACTAAATTTCGAAATGAGTTTAAAATTGAAAAATCGTATGTGTATATAATTATAATACCTCTTCACTCAAGACACTGAATAAATTTTTAGCTTTAGTATGTTGTTCCAACATTACGAGACAGATTGCAATAAATGGCCTAGGATCTCCCACGCGAAGATGTTGCCTACCTGGTAAGGAAACGATTAATTTGTAACAATCTTGAAATAGAGTTAAGGCTGTGTTGTATTCTCGAAGTTGCATCTTGACCATAGCACGACCCATCAATGCAGCATAATGGGTGGGACTGTGGTAGAGAGCAAGTTGGAACTTGTCCAAACTCTTTGTGAGTTCCCAATTATTCAATAGGATAAACCCATGAATAGCGTTATAGTTGGGATTGACTAACAATTCGTCGTTAGGACCTTTAATAGGAACCAAATGGAACAAATAATTGGCGAAATTGGAGAAGATTTGTTGATTCCTATTATTGCTAAACCAGCTAAGGTACAACACCTGAGAAATCAATTGAAACTGGTGTACTGTAGGTTGAATAGATTTGGGATTAAACTTACACCCAGCTTGCAATACTTTTTGCCAAGGCTGGATATCATTAACGTTAGAGCTATCGTTGTTATTTAATAAATAGTAATGTCTCGCTAAGCTCAAATATCTATCAATCGGATTTTGTTGAGGATTTTTGCCCTCTGTCTGACGTAATTGTTCGAGTTGTTCATCTAAACTTAACCTTAATAGAGAATCTTCAACTTGCAACATTTTCATTAATTTATAATTTGTTTAATATAGTACTGGTTATTGAAAAAATATTAAAAATTGATATTTATTAAATTATCAATTTCAAAAAGTTAAATAATTTAATATTTGTGACCTATTAGTAACCCCCTATTGGTTTAAATTATCTTAATATTTAAAGAGTGTTAATATAATAAATATTTGAGCTAATATATTATAATGTTTTTTAAATATTGGTAATATTTCAATAATATCGAATGGTATTTTAAATTAATTGTCAATTTTAAACAATGGCAGTTGTCCTGAGTAAATTATATCACTCCCAATCATTATTTGTAATTTATGGGATACCAAAGAATTTAAATTTGAATCAAATTTATTGATAATATATTAAATTAATTCAATACATTCAAAATTTAATAAAAACGAGAATAAAATGTTAATACTGAAAAATATCTAAAAAAGTTATATTTTACCAATACAACCATATTTAATTATTAAAAACATTATTATCTTTTCACTAATAATTAAACTCTTTAATTTTGGATGTCATATATTATAAAATTGAAATAAAGATTATAATAAATGCATATAGATTTAAAGTACTACATGGAGGAAGAACAATATATAGTAATAAACATTAGTATCATTTTAAATCAACACAAGAATGAATATTAATCGAGAATAAATTAATTGAAAAAACATTTAAAAATATCAAATCATATGAAACTAATATAGGATTGATTGCTTAAATATGATTCAATCAGATGATAAAATATAAAAATATTTAATAATTTGCAATCTCAAGATTTTGTGTACAACCCCCACGTTGGTTGCTTGTTAAAGAAAAGGCTTATTTTATTTTTTCATATTGAATTATTTTCACTTTTTATTAAGATTTTAATTCAATTCACCAAATCCTATCTAATTTGTACATTTTTTAATTTAATTCTTGATTAATTATAATTATCCCATAATCATTTATTAATATTATCATGATATATTTATAAGCAATAACTTCAGTCCATTATTTTTATTCAGTATTAATATCAGACAATCTAAAATTTCAATCATGACTATAACCGAACAAAAGCCCTCCAAGCTATATCGTCTCCTACTAGCATTTGGCATCTTTTCCATCATCCACTCGTCCTACTCCATTTACGAAACCATTAAACTCAACACCCTCGACCCAAACACCTCCCTAGCACTACCCAAAGATATTAAACTCGAACTTTTCATTGGCTACATTCTTAGTACCTTCAGTTTGCTAATGATTTATACGAATTTCTTACCCATTGACCTACATGTTAAATTTAGTGATATGACCATTGATAAGTTGGAGGATAAGTTTGAGTTTAATAATTTTGTTAATAGGAGAACCGAAATGAATTGAAGATTGAATATATAATAATAAATCGTTAATTTAGTATATGACATTAGATCATAATATGATTTTTGATATAATTATAGATTTTAGATTATCATAACCACTTCTTAATAAACCCTTTCATCAACAATTCTATATTCATTTCATTCATCAAAAAATTGAAATAATTTGACTATTTTCTAAATTGAATAAATAAAGCTAATATATCAATTTTGATAAATATTGAAACCAAATCAATTTAAAATTTCAATTATATTATAACCCATGTAGATAAGTAGTGATCCTTTTTTAAGTCTCAATAATTCTCAATATAATATATGTTTCCTAATCAAATCTTCTGTAAATCATTTACAACTAATTAATATTATTCACAAAGAATGATTCCTTTAATTATTTTTTCAACTAATAATAATCATTTTACATAATAAAACCAAAATTCAAATTTTATATGAAAATTATTATTAATTATATATATGATTAATAATTCTAATAGAAAGTGAGTAATAAGTTAGATTGTATGATTAATATGCTAGTTCTTCCCTCCTCCATTTGTATCGTATATCAAAAATATGGTATATCTTATTAAAATAATCATTTTCAAGAATTAAAAATTCAATAATTTGCATCATTTTATATTATATTACTAATACGCTTGAATTATAAGTTATATCAAAATTATATATTATGCCAATACATTAAATGTTTGTATTTTTATCAAAATTTTGAAAAAAAATTGTGATAGTAATTGCAAATAAAAATACACCACTATTGTAAAATAATTTTTATAAAAAATCCAATAATATTCTAATATTTATATATTTAATTTTCTAAAACTTGCAATATCTTCCAAGAAATTATCATAAAGAGTAAATTCAAAACAGATCTGATATATATATATATATCTTAAATATGAGACATCAGATTTGATATACTGAATTTTGAGTAGATGGTTTAGTTTTATATATTATAAACTAAAGAAACACCTTTTTAATTGATATTTAGTATTATGAAACACGATTTCCAATTTAAAATCATAATATCAATCCTTTTTCAGAATATATTTCTCTATTGTTAATTTACAAAATTTTTAAAGTATCATTAATTAATTTATACTCATGATAAATATTAGAAAATTTTAAATGTGGAATATGATTTGCCTTTTTAGCTGAGTTCATGAATTAATCCTTAATTAAATTTGGGTTGATAATAATTTTCTATCACTGATATTTTTACCAAAATTCAAAAAACATACTTAATAACTCAATTCAGATTATCAACAAAAATATATTTCAACTGCTAAAATTATAATACCAATAACTAATAAAATTTATTATCCGAAATTAATTGCTATATAAAAAAGTATATGCTATACATAAATAAAACAATGAATAAATAATTATTACAATTCCAAATACTCTTCTAATTTTTTCAAATCAACTAGTTGCATCAGCTCCTCAACGGCTTTCAATTGTTCGATACGTTTCATTGGAAGTTCGATAATTTCAGGATGTTGTTTTTGTTGCTGATTAAGATCGTTGGGGGATGACGAAGATGATGAAGTGTTTTCAAGGTGCTAAATACCAAATTATTAAAAATAGAATTGTGAGATAGTATGGTAGTTACCTGAGCAGCGTTCAGTAAGATCTGAATACTATCCTGAAAGTTATTGAGGATGTGCGTCTTGGTGGAGGAGGTAGGCATAGGCTCTGTGAAGGATCTTGGAGGATAATGATCCTCGGTATTTCTGGAATATGTCATCGAGAGTTGGTAAGGTGTCCAGCTTCCCCTTGCGGTAGTCGATGCGTAAGCGTAGGATCTAAATGAATTAGGATTAGGCCGATGCTCATGTGATATAGCTAGATTTTAGGATTCAAAATGGTTGTTTATGAAATTTTAAGGAGTATAGAATATAAAATAAAAACAAACCTTGCCTCGTCTCTAATATAATGACTCGCATCCATAAATTGGTGATAATCCACAAGTGTAGGTACTGAATTGTGATTCAGATTGGGCTCCATCACAGGGAAATGATTACTTGGTAAGGATTTTGGAATTTCCAATGGCTTTTGCTTTGAAACTACCACACCATTTGATTTGCGCTTAGTGTCTGTGGGCTTTTTGTAGACTGAAAGATGTAAAGGATTATTGAGAAGATCTTCTTTGAGTTGTTTGAGATTCTCTTGCGCTTGCTGTTTCGACTTTCTCGCCAGTGGGGATCTGGGAGATGGTAGTATCGTTTTGTTTCGTACTCTATCTGTTGCTTTGGGCGTTGAAGGCAACTTCAACGTTGTATCCACACCTGACGAACCTGCTGTTGTGGTAGAGTGCTCCACTGTCAAGGGGTTTGGCACTGTCGATGAAGGAAAATTGGTTTGAACTGGATTATCTGCGGGTTGTGAGCTCTGAGATGGAGTATCTATAGATTTTGATACTTCCAATGCAGGTAAAATTTCCGAAGTTGGATTTTCTTCAGGCTTTGATACTTTCAAAGTGGGTAAAGTAGCCTTCGGTTCATTCTTTACAGATTTTGACACTGTTGTTTTAGGTTGATTTAATTGACTCTCTTTAGCCTCATAATCCTCTGCTTTCTTATCGCTCGACGATAGTAAATCTATCTTCTTGTCTATACTGGGAAATTCAGGAATAGGTAAGGTTTCAGGCTCAGTTTCGTTTAATATCGAACTAATTCTAGTCATTAGTTATGTTACAAACCCATTAGTAAATAAATCAATTACCTCAAACTACATTTACTACGATACTTTCTAATCAAGTGCTCATCCAAAATCTCTTTAGACAATTCGAAATCTTTCGGTTTGGTATCTTTCAACAATTTGGTTAGTTTAGTAAATGCTGTAGAGATTGTCTATACCAAAAGTGAGCTAAATAGGTAAAGCAAAAATATGCCTAATTACCTTTGGATCTTTCTGCTTCGCCACAGTACTCTTAGTTTTAGTCACTTTGGGACTATTTGTGACTTTATCTAATTTTGATTTTGAGCTCTTAGAGCTCGAAATGTCCGTCTGTGCCTTGGTTTTAGTAGACTTAGGACTAGATATATTAGAATTGGTAGATTTAGAACTATTCGTTATATTCGTTGAAGTGGCCTGTTTGGGTTTTAATGAAGCTGACTAAAATTGGGATTAGTATAATGTTAATAAATGTGAAAAATGTTGAGAATTACTACTAAATCCTCTAAACTGATAAAAGGTTCTAGTTCGCTATAAAAATATTTTTTTTCAGCAATGATTAATAATTGAAAATAATAAATTAATTTAAATTAGTTACCTCTTTGTCGTCACTTCACTAGGTTTAGAAAATTTAATATTAATAGTCTTCTTAGGTTGTTTTAACTTATCACTCGGAAATGATTTTGGCGAAGGTGAGTTAGCTATCCTCTTCAAAGGTGGTAAATCCTTATCCATTTCTTCCTCCTCCTCGTTGTCCTCACTCGGTGTAACTTCCCTCGACTTCTTCCTACCGAGTTTATTCCCACTCTCAGCCGTGTCACTTTCTGAACTCTCGGTTGTACTCGCTTTATTCGTATCTTGAACTATTACGGGTCGTTTCGCGTGGGATAAGTTTATACGAATTTTCAAATTTGTGGTTTGATTGGCGTTTGTATTGTTAGTTTCGTTATTATTTAAAATGAGGTTAGTAGTAGTGGGATAATTTTTAGTATCATTCATTTTCCTTTTTTCTTAATATTATTAATAGGTGATGAAAGGGTTTAAATGTGTATGCTTCAATGAATCAGTACTATATGTTTCGAATATGGTTTAATTGATATGTATAGTTAAATTAATAGTATATACTAATAGAATGATTGATTATAATTAATGAACTGATGTAACTTCATAAATTTTATTATGTATTATAAATTCTTAATTTTATTAATTGTTTCTTGAATTTTATTTTGTGGGTTATTCAACTATAAGTTGAAACTCCGCAATTAAAATGAGCCAACTAACTTCCTTGAATCGGATTTCTTGTGTTGTGATTGGCTAATCCAAAGTTTAGAATAGTTGAAATGACCGTGGTTCAAATTCATTGTGATTGGTTAACCATTGACCAATTTTTGGCTATGATTAATGATTTTTCATTATTTCTTAATATTTAGTTAATATTAATAATTTTTCAACAGCCTAATTCTAATCTATCTGAAAAGCTCTTATCAATATTAGATTGTATACTGTCAATCATGTTTTAATAAAATGGCTAATTTGCCAAATTTGCTAAATTATAATGGTTACAAATTTTGATACTTGAATGATATCATCAGCAGTACAAAGATATTACACTATTTGTGAAATCAAATACTGAAATTTTATTATAAATTTCAAATCACAAATATTACAAAATTGTATTGGGAAATTGAAGTGTATGCCAAAGATAAATATGATAAAAGATATAGTGTTTTAAATATGGTCTATTAAGTAAAAATTAAAAGCTCTTCCCAACGACAAATAATCAAAGTTTTTAAGTGTACAAATATAATATACCCACTTACCCATAAGGGCATATAAATCCTGCAACTCCGACTCTGGGTCTTGGAAAGTTTCCACAAAATGGTACTTTACAGCAGTAACTATGGCTTATGAGAGTAGATACAGGATGCTGTACCTAACGAAGCAGCTGATCATATCGCTGGATTAAACTCTGTTGCTCCAGCTATTTTCCAACCAATGAAAAAGAATCCACAGCATACCAAAGGGTATCCAAGATAATAGTTTTCACTAGAAAATAAAACCAGATTAGCTAAATATATTAGAATTAATAACATATTGAATTACCTATAACAGATCATCATCACTACCTAGATCTTGATCTTTCTATCAAGTAATGACAATAATTCCAGTAACATTGAAACTTGTTATTAAAAAATCCTATAGTTGGAATATTTCATACTTACTCTTGCGGCCCATGAATCCCAAAGCCCAGGCTCAGGGCTTGGGAAACTTCTGCAAAATAGCGATGAAGGAGTATCTATTTTATATGATGGTAGGCCGGTATACTGCACCAAACGAGAAGGATGATTGGCTAACAGGTTGAATTGTAAGTTCTCCGATCCATTGAGGTGCAACACCTAAAAGACTAAAGGATTGAAGAGAAAAAACTTAACTGGAGGAAAACAAATGGTTCACAAAAGTTCAGCATCTTCAAACTTTCGAAATACAATATGGTTTACAGTCTATTGTTTTATCTTCAAAAAAAAAATATAACTTTGATTATCTTGATCTTATCAACTAATAACAGCCATATCTCAAATATTCAACTATTCTGTGCAACCTTCACATTATTTTCGAAACTCTGACTCAGAGCTTTGGACAATTATGCAAAATAGTCCCCAGAGGAAGTATCTACCGGTATAAGGGTAGGTCTAGGGTACTAAACTAGACGATCTGGCTGTGACCATTGGGTCGAACCTGGACAAGCTCCCAAAAATGAGAATAATCGACCAATATGAAGACTTATACACTAATTAATGAGTAATTTTTCAATATTGATATTGAAATTGTTTTATATTCTAATATTTGGTTTGACAATAGGCAATTCCAAATCTTGAAATTCTATTTATTTTCAGTTTGATGTCTATTTAATATCAAATAATAAGAGATTTTTATTAGTATAATCCAACCGATATCTGCTAAATTGTAACCTTCCAGGCTTGACGCGATACTCAGATTTATCCAATCATTAATCCAGACATGATCTTCCAAAATTGAGATTTTAATATTATGTTAAATGAAATCGCATTAAAAACACTGAAAAAAGTATGATAATTTTACTATTTTAGTAAACTACATATGGATTTGATTTAAAAATCAGACGCGTTTATAAAATATTGTACCTTTATAACAATAATTGCATCTTTAGTTAATTTTAATAAAAGTTGAAATCAAAATAAAAGCGAAAAATGCATAATTAAATTTTCAATTTGATTATTTATACTGTTTTCAAATTATAAAATAATTACTTATTTAATATAATGATTGAAATTTTAAGCAGTCATTGTGCCTAAACACTCACTGACTACAATATCCCTGGAGATTATTCAACTCGATCTTATAATATGTTTGTTAAATCTTTGAATTTTTTACTAATTTTATTTGGTAAGCTTATTTATTAATCAATAATAAGAAATCCTTAATCTGGTGGAGTTTTGGTGAGTAGTGTGAAATATATACATAACAATATCCTGTTACAATAATTGATTTAAAAATACTGACATATACAAGTGTTGGAGTATTATTCATGTTATAATAATGATATCTTTTTGGTTAAGATCGCAATTAAATATATTAGACATATTGGGTATAAAATTGAAATAATAATTTATTAAAATATCTCTAGTCATTGTTTTATTGTATACCAAGTTTAAATTTTTGTAATATTAATTATAAGTGGTTATTTTCTTAATTCCAATTTTATAATCTTAAATATAATGGTATGAAAAACATTAAATTTTATGATCTCGATAATGGGAAATACATTGATTTTAATAAGATTCTTGATAAATTAATATGGTATGTTGCCTTATTAATAAAAATACTATTAAGATAATAATTGATGTCATGATTGATCTAAACTATTACCAGTTAATAATGTCTTGCGAGACATTAGAGCGTGTTTTTGTAAATATAATAGAATTCAGTGCTTTAATATATTCTTGACAATGATGTCTAATAAAGTTATAGAGAGCAATATTACCAATGCAAAGAGTTGGAAATTGAACAAGTAAATAAATTTTAATATTATTTAATATTTCATCTGGGATTTTATGAATATACAGAATAATATGATTGTATGTTGAACTTATAAAGCGGCCAAAAGTTCCTTCATTTTATAGTCATTTACCTTAAGATTGATATACTCAACAAAATCCTTTGGAAAATGTTTAATCCAGTCATGAGTAATTATTTTGTTATCTATAGTTGATTTGCAACTGTTTGAATATTCAGAATTCGTTTATTATGAAATTGTAATAATATATATAATCATTTGTTAATATTTTGTATTATTATTATTATTTATTTATTTTTATATATCATTGATTTTATTTATTGTTAAAAATATCAGATTTTGAGAATTTCTGTACTTATAAGATTAAAGGTTTTTCATTTCCTGTCTTGATAAATGAATGCCAGCATTTTAATTTATTAAAAAATTTTTGTATCATTATTAAAATTTATTCTATTTCAAGATATAAATTTATATTCATTTTATAAGTTTACATTAAATTTAAATAATAATTAAATTATTGTGGTGGGAATTTCAAGTGAAAGCTTTATAGATTTTAATAAACAAAAATTATTTTAGTTTTCAACCAAATATAGTTTTTTATAAATATAAATTCAATAATTTAGTAAAGGAATCAAAATTCTTGAGAAAAATTAATTCTATAATATGATTCTTATGAGTAAAAAGATTATAAATTTTGTAGATTCAAAAATAGATAAAATTTTGTGATCAATATAGATACTAAATAATAGTGTACATAATAAACCAAATAACCTATTTTCAACTAATATTCTATCTTATTATTGATTATAGTATAAAGTTTTATAAATGTTTTAATTCTATTTTAATATAATATATTATTTTATTGAAAGTTTTTGGTTTATATTTAGGTTTAAAATCCATTAATATAAAAAAAGAATTAAATTAAACTTTTATAAATTTCAATACTGACTTATAAAGAATAATAAAATATAGAAATTGTTGGAAAATCACAATTAATTATTATTACAATGGTAATTTATCCAAAAAATTATGATATAATATTTTATAAGCTAATCAAGAGAAAAATTGTTATTGATATTTGATTAATATATTAACAGTTAATTAGAATAACATCAATAGCTCAATATATTTCATAAATATAAAATTTGTAACTAATTCAATGAAATATATAAATTTAAAAAATTCATAAAAAACTTATAAAATGAAACTTTTAATAATAATTTTTTAAAATAAAATCCTTTTTCAAGAATGATATTAATGATTAAATACCAATACCATGACACTAACATCATCCCTATGACGTCTGGATTGAGGGTATTCCAAACTCAATAAAGCTTGAATGTATTGATCATTCCATCCTCTAAACCCATTTCGAATTAAATGCGTCGAAAGGTTGTCGTCTTTGAAGATACGGTAATTGCGGTGTTGGCTTCCATCCTTAATTAAACTTCCTCCAACCAATTCGACGACCTCTTCGCTCTGCAAGCTGTCGAACAAACCATCACAGCCGAATACGATGAATTTGTCGTCTTCGGATAGTTTATGATAAGTCACTTCAGCCATTGCTGTAGGGTAGGGAGGAGTATGGTAGTCGGGAACATTACGAAGTTTGAATGTTGGTGGCATAATATCAATTAAACTACGTTGGAAATCTCTAGGCCATTTGAGCCAAGCGTCCCCAAATGCTCTGGTGGGCTGTAAAGTCGCCATGTAACGATCTCTCCAACCAACTGTAGCACCTTCACCAGGATGTTCCTTGATAATGCGTGCCAATTCCTTCAGATTAAGGAAAGAATGGTCTTCACTGAGTGCAACAGTCTCCCACTGATTCTTGTTCTTTAATCGTCCCATTACACCACGACAGTCTCCAATGTTAGCTACGAATAAGTCATTATTGTTTAAATCTAAAATACCAACAATTGCAACAGCTCCATTGCAAGCAGTATCAATGTTATCCTTAATCAACTCTCCATTCTTATCGTAGATACGCTCATTAACCAAATGATGATCCAACTGTAGCAGACACGTAGTAATACTATCCGAAACCTTGTTAACATAATTATTATTCTTATTCAATTCCCTAATATTGGGTATCACATTCTTCAACAACCAACTAGGAATTTCCTCCTTCAAGTAATGAGAGCATTTGAAACCCGCATGACCGTCAATCACCCCAAAGACTACGATTTGATTGGGTTTATCGTAGTGCAAGAAGTGGGAATCCTCAATGGGGTTATTACTCGCCACATGGTTCACGAATACCTTCAACTTGTCATTCAAAATAACTTCCTCCTCATTCTCCTTTAACATCTTTTCCACATCGGACAAACTTATCAATTTCAAATCTTTTATATTGGACCTCCTCTTAAACTTGTCGTCATTGGACTTGTCCACAACTTCTTGATTTAGCTCTTTATTGGACCGGTTTTTGAGCAGATAGTAAAAAGAACCGAGACCTACAGCTCCTAACGCGATTTGAATGCTTCTTTTTTTAATAAGGATATTAATTTGGGTATTGTAATTACTACCACTACTACCACTGCTGCTGTTAGTTTGGTGACGTAATTGTAATAGGGATTGAGATTTGAAAGCATTAGTAATAGATTTTAAGGAGAAAGGTCTTTTAATATAGTTTAATAAAATCATTTTAATTATTTATATATAAATATAAATATATTTTTCTTGAAAATATTATTAATATTAAAAAAATTTTTTATTATTATTGATTATTTATTTTTAAATTTTAAAAAATTGTTAAAAGTGACTTTTGTATAATTTTTTAAAAATTTTGGGTTTATAATCTATATATAATTTAATTGTATAAAGTATCCCATAAAATTTTATTATAATATTGATTGTTAATAAACAGATAATGAAGTCATCAAAAAATATATTTTAATAAGGGTACAAAAAAGATTTTAGTTACAGGTGGAAGTGGATTTTTAGGGTTTCGTCTAGTAAACTACCTGCTCGAGCAAGGACACCATGTTACGGCATCTGTGCGCTCAAACGATCCCAACAAAGTGCAGAAATTGTACAATCTAGAAGACAAATACCCAGGCAAGCTTTGTATCTACACTGCAGACCTTATGGTGCCAGGCGACTTCGACAAGGCATGTTCAATGGTAGATACAGTGATGCACACAGCCACTCCAGTGATCTTAGACACTGCCTATGACTATGAGAATATGATGTTCAAGCCAGCTGTAGAGGGCACTCAGAACATACTCGACCCTTGTCTGAAATCATCCACTGTGAAGGTCATAGTGTACACCTCATCTGCAGGCACAGTAGCAGCACACTCTCCCGAACCCGGTGTATACACTGAAGCAGACTGGCAGAAGGTAGATAAGCTTGAGGACGCACCTTACCACTACTCCAAGATCTACGCTGAAAAGCTGTTCTTAAACTTTATTGAGGCTAACAAAAGGTTCAGAGGTGTTGTCATAAACCCAGGCGCTATCCAAGGACCTTATGTCAACCTTAAGGATGAGAGTTTGAGCCCTTATCAGGTGACAGACATGTTCATGCAGTACATGACCAACAGCGTAAAAGAGCACTACGCTGCTTACTTCACATTTATTGACGTTAGGGATTTGGCTAAGGCACACTTACTTGCTGTCGAAAAGGAAGAGGCCAATGGCAGGTTTATACTTGTTTCATGCAGAATTAGCTGGAGAATGATAACACAGTATCTGAGAGAGATCTTTCCTCACCTTGACATCCAAGATTATACTGAAGACTATGATGGTGAAGTGGTTCTCGATAACTCCAAGGCCAGGACTGTGCTAGGCATGGACTTTACACCTTGGAAGGTCACCGTTAAGGACATAGCTGACCAGCTTTTGTAACTCTGTAGGACGCTTTTAAATGTACCGGTTACTTCTATCATAGAAGCTTGATTTTTGGTTTTAGTAATCAAAACTATACCTCTACTACCAATTATCCTCTTTTCTAACCTCAGCACTTCCAAGAATATCACCTCTATTCTAGTGTGTTACTAAACCCATCCTTTTACTCCATTACAATTTATTTTATCTAATATGCTTCTTAAGATAATAAAACTCAATCTTGCTGCAACCTTTTTATTTATTTTATTCATCATATATACTTTATATCACGGCCCGCATTCGTTTTAATTTGCCTGATTTACATTTAATTACATATTACCAACCTAACTGTCTAGTCATCACAACTCAACTGGTTCTTCTAACCCCTAAAGTTGTGGAACACATAGTCACCTATTTCTCTGACCATTAAGATGAAATCATGGAGTTGGCAATAATACCCATTTTCAATCTTCTTACAGTTATTAAATGTTTATATAGTAAGAAGTTTAAACAAATTAAACAGTGTTTCCAAATTAAGATAAATTAATTAATTTAAAATTATTTTTTGAATATTAATTCCAGTTTATAATTTAATTCAAGAAACAATGTTAACAAATCAAATTAAAATTAAATTTAACTTATTGAAATAATAACAGAGATATCTAATATTTCTTATTTAAATTTAAATAACTTGTAATAATATCTATATTATTTAAGTAAAGAATTTAGGTTTTATAGTAGTTGCATTACATATAAGACTTTATATGATGTAAATGACTTAACAAACCTTCCCCTCCCACTCTAATCAATTCAAATTTATTAATCCTGAATTTTAATATAAATCTATTGTTGAGAGAGAAAAATAAATTAATTTATTTTAATTTATGTATATGGTATGTAATTTCAAATTACAAGCGAAAGATATAACTCAAGTCTATTAATTAAATACAATTAGAGAGTAATTAATTTAGATACAATTTTATTTTTGAGAGTTTGAAAATTTTCTTTATTTTCAATATATAATTTTAATTAAGTAAAAGTAAAAAAAGTTAATAGATAACTGTATATATAAAAATTTTTGGATTAAAATTAATATAATTAGAATTTATTAAATTTTCAGTTTTAATATTTTTACCATTTAATAATAAATAGTTATATAATAATTGATTAAGTAACTAAAATTAATATTAATTCAAATAATTAACTCTATATAATATTTGTTAACACTAATTTATTATATTATATTCATTAATATAAAGCTTTAATTTATTGTTATTATATATGCTATAATTACAGTAATGATATTGAAATTCATTAATTGTTATTATATATATATATATCATAAAATGCTATTATGTTAGAGTGAGATGATATGAATTTAGTAGATTATAATAAAATTGTAATGGAAAATGAATGTATTATATATATAATTAAATCATTAAGACCTTAATAAATACAGATCATACCACACACATTTTTAGTTAAATTAATACTACATTATTAGTGCAGAAATTAAGTAATGGCACAATTTTAAAATTAAAATTAAACAAATAAATTAATAAATAATATATAAAATTTAATGAAT
>JNEM01016871.1:0-15752 GCA_000697335.1 Conidiobolus incongruus B7586
TTAGCTATAATAAAAAATATTTAATATATTTTTTCATTTTATTCATAATTTAAAAAATAATAATTAAATTAGTTTTTTAGCTTTTAATAAATTTTTAAATAATTTCTCTCTTAATTTTAAAATAATTTACATAATAATCAATAGTTAATTTATATAATGTTTTATTATTAAATGCAATATATAATTTTTAAATAATTTTAAATATTCTATAATTAAGTTTTATAAATATTGAAATAAAAATTTTTGATAATTATTATTTAATTTATATATAATTAAATTAAACAATAAATTTTAAAAAATTAATTTTTTAATTGAAAAAGTTATTATATATTTATATAAATTAAAACTATATAATTTCTTAATTGTATATATTTGTTTATTTAAAACTAATGATATGTTTGAAAAATCAAAAATTAAAAAATTTCCCATTACTTTAAAATTAAGGGAATATTAAGTAAAATAATATATTTAAAAAAATTTACTTGGTTTATAAATTATATTTAGTCTTTAGTAAAAAGAATTTTTTTAATATTAAAAATATACCAAAGATACAGCTAAAACCTATTAACATCAGAAAATATTAATTCTATACTGTTTATTTATTTTCGTAAGTTAAATACTAGAAAGTATATTTAAAATTTAATTTCAAAAAATTCATTATTATAAATTCTGATTAATACCTGAAATTTATAATATTAACTAAAATACATTTAAATTTAATAAAAATGATTTAAAAATAAAATAACTGCAAATAGGTATCCCTTAATTATTACCTAATTAAAAACAAAGGTAATATAATAACTTAAAAACTTCAATAAATATATAGCGAATACTCGGTTATTAAATCAAATTAATATCACTATTAGCTAACATATATATTCCATTACATATTTTAAAATCCAATATGTGAATTTAAATTATAACTCCAATCCGATTTTTTAAACCCAACAAATTTTAGAAAACAATTTAGATAATTAAAGTGAATTTCAAAGTTACTTTAATATATTATTACCACAAGGAACCACCATGAATAGTATGATAAATAGTGTATATTTAAAATAATCATAACAAAATGAATTATATTTTACAAGATTCAACGGTTGTTAATCATTTACAAAATACATGCTCCATAATTTAAATATTATCAAAGACCATTTAATCAGAGATGAGTTTATCACCACACCCACCATACTATAAATAAGAATCCTTGCGATTTCAAGTATTGTGGGCTATTAAGCCGCTTCTATGCTAGAATTTAAAAATTTGAGTTTATTAAAGTAAAACTAAAAAAGATAATTAAACACTAACAAAAAAGGGGCGGCTTTTAATGAGATTAGACAATCTATAAAAATTTGTTAATATATTATATTAAATAAAGGAAACTGTTAATTTTAATATATAATGATAATTTTTGACAATATTGATTAAATCTATTTTATAATATAAATTTATTTAGCAATTTAATATATCAAAGAATTGATTTTGTATTTTATATAGTTAGAAGAATAACATCTAATATCTCAAAAGTTGAGTTGATTAAGTTTTTGAATTATTTTTATGCACTATCAAAATCATTTTACTATTTATTTTCCTTGGAATAAATTTGGTGATATTAGATAATTAATAATGTTAATCAATTGATATTTCGAATTTTTTATCAAAATATTGGATAGGCATAATATGATTTACATCTGTGAAATATATCTCAAACATAAACTGATGTATTATGATATTTTTTACGATATATATCTAGCTATATATTTCACATATTATTTCGAATATTAAAATGTTACTCTTAAATAGTATCTATAAAAAATTTGATTTGTCAAAGAGCATAAAATCTGCTTTCATTAAATTCGGTGCTTATGTTATGCATCGTTTTAAATTGACATTTTCATATTTGTTTTCATGAATAATACCTTGAAAAATATTAATAAATTTTCAATTCGATATTTTTGAAATATTTCTCACTATAAAGTATATATATATATATATATATATATATATAATTGTATACCTTTTATAATATTATATGACATTAATAATGTTTTTGAACAATATATATAATCAGTTCTTTTGAAATATGAAATTAGTTAGAAATATTTTCTAATACTAATCTATTATACATATTATCCAAAATTGTATATTTATTTGAGTAAGAAAATTGATATTATCAATATAAATATAGTTAAACCATATGTAAGTAAAATTAATTAATTACTTATTTTTGAAAGAATAGTATGTTTTGGTAAAAATACATCAACAGTTTTTTTAGTTATTACCATATTCTATTAAAATTTTAATGATATTACATTGCTCCAATTTACTTATCCTGTTTGATATTTAAAGTTCATTTTCAAGTTTATTACACTTGTAAAATAAACTGAATTCAACTTTGAGAGCCAATATTGGATATTATCCAGTTAGGCAAAGATTTATACATTTGAGTGTTAATCTATTTAATCTAACTTATATATTTTAGTAATATTTCAATTAAAATATAATAAAATTATAAATTAAGGTTAAAAGTTATTTCAATGTTAGATTTTTAATTTTCCTTTGACCGAAGGAAATTGGTTTTATTGTGAAAGTATTATTTGGTGATATGATAAGAACTAAGCAAGCAATCCCAAGATACTATATTTCAACATAATTAGTCAGATTTTGGCTTATCTTTATACCAGATTCAATTTCTATTTTAATAAATTGTGTAGGATAAAAATGTTACTGTATAACATAATTTTGATGATATTTTCAAATTTTAAGGAACAATAGAGGTTCTATATAAATTAAATGGCAAATTTTAATTTATTCTCGGATTCGCAATTAATAATAATTAACTACTTGTACTTATGTTGACAACCTAAATAAATTTAGAGGTCATAGTAAAGGCGTAAAGTGTGGCGGTAATATATCACAAGCAATGTTCTAAATTTTGTGTTGAAATTAACATATCTTTGCCAATTCACCCAAATGCTATTAGGTGACGATCTTAATGTAGTTTGGCCAATGGTTACCTGTTTTTCAATCGAATTACCGTTGAATTTGATATCTCATGATTTGAGAATAGCAAGACTCTGCCATTAATATAGTATGTTAATGTTTTACCATATTGCTTCTATTGTAAAGTGATTTTGACATTAAATTTCTATTTCATTTGAATAAATAATGGCATACCACTAAATTTGACTAAATGAACCAATAAAAATCAAGAAGATTAGTGTTACATTACCACTATTAATGTTTAGTGAATTATGCACAAATTATATGATACACAATTTAACAAGATAAAGAGGTTCAAGAAACATTTATATAGAGTGCAGGGTTATCTAGAACTACAGCCAAATCTATTTTCTATTATTTTCTTTTCACTTGTTAGAACAGGTTGGACAGGGTTTCGACAGCTAGCCTTTACATCATCTACAGCTAGTTTTATTGTTTCTTACTGTCATTATATTTTAATCTAATATTATTCAAGCTCAGTATTTTAACATTGTGTTAAATCAATCAAAACCTATTCATTAATTTGGCAAGCTATTTATTAATATAACATCGCCATGAAGTTCAATTATTATCAAGTTATTGTCACCAGCATTTTAATTTCTGCTATTGCTGGTATTGGTGAAGCTCAAACGGGTAAGCGTCCTGATTCATTTAGAAGCTCACTTGTGACTGCACCTGAGCCCAGTGAAGCTCCAACTACTGAACCAGTGACTCAGGCCCCTGTAACTTCTGCACCACCTAAACCCGAACCAACCACTCAAGCTCCAGCTCCAACTACCGAGCCTCCTAAACCTGAACCAACTACTCAGGCCCCAGCTCCAACTGCACAAGCTCCCGTAACTACTCAACCTCCTAAACCCGAACCAACCACACAGGCTCCTGCCCCAACCACACAAGCTCCAGCTCCAACTACACAGGCTCCAGTTACTACCGAGCCCCCCAAGCCCCAGCCAACTACACAAGCTCCCGTCACTACTCAACCTCCTAAGCCCGATCCAACAACTCAAGCTCCCATCACTCAAGTAACTACAGCTCCATCTACTACTCCAGCACCAATTACAACTCAGGCTGTTACTACTACTAATCCCAATTATGCTTCTACTACTACCAATCCTAATCATGCTACTACTACTACTACCAATTCCACCTATTCCACTATCTCCACTACCAATACCAATTATGCTACCAGCACTACTACAACTTCAGCACTTGCTGGAAAATCTTCCGGAATTTATCCTCAGAAGTCTTCAGGATCTATCTCCTCTTCAACTCCCTCTTCTACTGGTGGATATGCCGCTTCCACTTCATCTTATCCTCCTGTAATTCCCACGACTCATAAGCCATTAACTTGTAGCCAATATTTGGTTACTCCTAGTGGTGTACCAGCCAATGCTGTTAGTCTTACAGTCACTCAAACTAAAATTGTAACCAAAACTTTTACTTACACCCAACCCTGCTCAGGACAAGCTGCTAAGACTACCTACGTTACTGCTGCTCCTGGCGAATGCACAACTGGAGGATGGGTTTATCCTGTACACACTACTCCAGCCTACCCTGTAAATCCAGTTACCTCAGTCAACCCAGTTAATCCAACTACTCCTGTTAACCCCATCAGTCCAGCCAAGCCAACAACCCCAGCTCCTGGACCTGTCACTACCAAGGCTGATCCCGTACCAAAACCCAAGCCCACTGGTCCCGATACTTGCATTGGGGATGAGTGCGATGATTTTTGTGAAGGATACGAATGTGAATGTGAAGAAATTGATCAACCATCTGGATACCCTACTACCAAACCCAGTCCAGTTTACCCCGCTCCTCCCAATAAAACCACCACAACCACATCGGCCAAGCCCACAACCGACTCTACCACCAAACCAGGATATCCTACCAAACCCATTCCTAGCACCAGCTCAACCACCACTACCACTTCAGTCAAGCCCTCAACTGAAGCTACCACCAATCCAGGATATCCTACCAAGCCCATTCCTAGCACTAGCTCAACCACCACCACCACTTCAGTCAAGCCCTCAACTGAAGCTACCACCAATCCAGGATATCCTACCAAGCCCATCCCAAGCACCAGCTCAACCACCACATCCGTCAAGCCCTCAACCGAACCAACCACCAACGGAGGTTATCCCACTAAGCCTATTTCAAGCAGTAGCTCGACCACCACATCCGTAAAGCCCTCTACAGAGGCCACCACTTCAGCTCCATCCTATCCTACTAACAATCCTCCAGCTCCTCAATATCCCATCAAGGTTTACCAATAATTAATTGATTTGATACCATTTCCACACTATATAAAATAAATAATTTATTATACATAAATCGACATTTACAATATATAATGTATAATAATTAAATTTTCAATTTTACAAAATTTAAATGATTGAAAAAATTTTTACAAAAAAATCGTCAAGTTCAATATATTCTAAATTGGAGATTGAAATTATGATGATTTGTTAAAGAATATAATTATAAAGTGATATAAATTTAATATTGATGATATATTTAAATAAGGGATAATTAGAATATATAAACATTTCTATTCTATTCAAAATATATGTAATTCATTGTATTAGAAACATCAATATTATTTTTGATAATATTGATATTATCTATAATTTGAATATGTTTTAATAAGATTTTAAATTGAAAAATTTTTTAAGATTTTTTCAAGTAACAATAATTTAAATATGATTTAATGTTAAATATGAAAATATTCAATATACTAAATAGATATCAAAATAATATTAATATTTGAATCAAATTACAAGCTCAATTATGACTAAAATTGATTTTGAAAAAAAATTTAATCCCATAATTCGAAAATTTCGAATATTGGTTTTAATCAAGGTTAATTCCGCGTCAATAAATTCAAAATATTTCAAATTAATAAAAGATAAAATAAAATAAAAAATCAAATACAGATGGAAGAACAAATAACCAATTCAAGAGTTGCACTTCATGTAAATTACGTCCCTAAAAAATTATTATGTCGAGAGAAAGAATATGATCAAATTTCTAATTTATTGACCAAAGGATTATCTCACAATAATTCATTATGTGTATATGTGAGTGGTGTACCTGGTACGGGCAAGACTGCTACAGTTCGTGCTGCGATATGCGAGATCCAGAGAAATAGGAAATCCCCGCTCAAATTTATCGAGCTTAACGGCATGAAGCTCAGTGAACCTAACCAGGCATATGTTGAGCTATGGAATCTCATCTCTGATGAAAAAGTCACTCCTCGCCATGCAGTCGATCTTTTGAATGCGCATTTCTCCAATTCAAAATCTAAAAAGGAGAAAATTTTAGTTGTAATGGATGAGCTCGATGTATTGATGACGCGGAAGCAAGATGTTATTTATCATTTTTTCGATTGGCCGTATCGTCCTAATTCTAACTTAATTGTAGTTGCAATTGCGAATACTATGGATTTACCAGAAAGATTGCTACACCACAAAGTTTCTAGTCGATTAGGATCAGCGCGTATTAACTTCTCTCCATATACATACGATCAATTATATCAAATTGTCAAAGATCGTCTTGGAGACTGTCCTTGGTTCACATCTGATGCAATTGAAATCTGTGCTAGAAAAGTTGCTGCTGTATCAGGGGATGCACGTCGTGCTTTGGATATTTGCAGAAATGCAGTGGAGGCTTTTGAGTTGGAGATCCGTGAAAAAACCGATTCTGAGCAATCCAAAAATGGTCACAAAACACAAATCCCAAGGGCTCTTGATGTTGAAATCACTACAGGAACCATTACTAAAGTGTATAAAGCCATGTACGACAATCCCACTGTAAAATTTGTTCAAAGCTTCCCTTTTAACCACAAACTCATTCTCACCACTCTCCTCCATATGATCAAGCGTACGGGTGTATCTGAAGTATCGGTGGATCTTCTTATTTCCAAGTATATTGAATTTTGCCGATTGCATCGATGGGAGATTCCAATCTATAACGACTTAATGACAAGTATCAAATATTTAATTAATTTTTATATATTGACCACTGAAAATCTAGATTCTCCACTTCAAATTCATTCAGTGATCAAGTTCAATGTTGGTCAAAGAGATGTTGAATTAGCTCTCAAGTCAGAAGATTTATTATTCAAATTAATATAAATTCATATTGTTAATATCACCAATATTGTGATTTCTATACTTTTTTAGGAACTTCATTTACATTTTTCTAGATACTAAACTATTTTACACCTTCATGATAATTAATATATTTAGTTTCCATTATATTAAATTAAACTAAACAATTTGTGTATTCCAGAAAGTGATTTTCCATTAATAAATACATTTATTTCTGTTTTATTATTGAAATAGATATTTGTCATTCTTTTGATCATAACAATATTCAAAACATTCTCAGGTATTGGCTCTTATTTAGATGAGTTATGAAAATTTCTATCTATATAGCTAAAACATTTTAAGAGAATATATTAAGAACAGATTTGATATAATTTCAACTATATCAATCATTAAATGTTTGTTATATTTTAACAATTCAATTACAGGTTGAGTTTGATTATTGTATCATACTAATCAAAAATTATCAAAATCTTAAAATTTTTCTCAATTAACGATAGTTTTCTATAATCAAATTATCTTTGCCTCCACTAAATTATTTATTCAATTCTCTGGATTATGCTGCAATAGTAAAGAAAAAAAATATTTTCATATAATTAACCTAATCAAAACTCTAGATTATAATAATTTTGTAAATTCATTAGAAATAATTTAAACAATAATTAACAGTATTTGATAAAAATTA
The DNA here is from genome assembly GCA_000697335.1 of Conidiobolus incongruus B7586. Lineage (NCBI taxonomy): Eukaryota > Fungi > Entomophthoromycota > Entomophthoromycetes > Entomophthorales > Conidiobolaceae > Conidiobolus > Conidiobolus incongruus. The sequence continues at coordinate 7,795 of JNEM01016871.1, forward strand.
TTATATATTTAAATATTTAAAATGGATAAGTTATAATATATCATAAAATGTTATTTTAATTCTTGGGGGCAGAGTTTGGAATGTGAAAATGAATTAAGATTTAATATTTTTATTATATTGCTAAATGAATATATAAATTTAATATTTACATTAGCTCAATACTCACTATTGAATATCCTTTGAATATAGTATTAATTTTCAAAATTAGTCAACTTATCAAAAATATACAATAATAAAATAATATAAACAAAAAATCAAATGACTTTAATTGATTTAGATCAATTCTTGAGATTAGAAATCAGATATGAGATATTAGTCATAGAAGTTAAAAAATAGGTTATTTGATATTTCAATATTAGATTTATAATAATCTTTGGATATTGTAAAGCATCAAGCGTTATATATAATAATCATTTTTATAGCTAATTCCTATAACATTAATAATTGAACTAGTTCGAGTTTTTGATATTAATATTATTTCAATCATCTTTCAAAGTAGAAAATTTGGCATTTTAATAGACAGCCTTGAATTGTTTACAATTTAATAAAATACCTTATATATGCCTTAAAATAGTAAAAATATTAGAGCTCATATCATTTACAATACAAAAGGTCTAAATTTTTCAGGTAGCATTTAATTATCCTTAAAAGTATATTAATATAAAGATTTACTATAAAAACTATTTTATTTGTATCTATTAATTCGTTATAATTGTCTTTTCCTCCTCTAAAAGCATACTATTTGAATCATATCACTGTATTATCTCACTTTATATCAATAAATTTATATCCATAATAACATGAAAGCTATTTTTTATTCGATTTTAATTTCCTTAACCTATGCAACTCCGTAATAATAGAAGTCCTTGACGCAAAATTTAGTAGCATCCAAAACGTTTCTAAGAGCACCCCTAGCCATGGCCCCTTTGATCCTTACTTATCAATTTCTCTTGATGCACCAAACTCCGCACCTGAATTTAATGGCTTTGCAGTACTCCGTCCATAAGGAGGAAATGATATTGTACTATCTGGTCCCAACGGAGGGCTTGAATTTAGTTTATTTCTCCATTCTGGTCCTAAAAGAGGGCAACTATATAAGGTGGTTTTATGTCATCTAATCAACCAGTGGGCTTTTCTCGTACTTATTAAATAACATAGTTCGATGATAAATCTAAAGTATTTTTAATAAACTATTAATTAAATTGATAAATGACATCTTCCGTAATACCATTTTATGTTTTAGAAAAAACAAGAAAAAATATAGTGTCATCTAATTAAATTAAGGATATACAATTTACAACTATCATCTATAAACCTAATTTATTAATTGATTCACTTTGAGAGTATAATTTTATCAACATTGTAATAGTGTAATATTTTTCACATAGAGTTAGAAAAATGGCATCTATTGTACAAATTGAGTTAACCTAAAAGACTACTAGAGGCTGAACAAGTTTTAAATTTACTAAACTCAAAGCATTATGGTTATAACAAGGCAATAATAGATCATTTAATAGTTCATTCATCTAATTATAACTTTCATATATCTCTTCAATATATCTTTAATGCTGAATTAAATAGTTTTAATAACTAATTTAATCATAACTATAATAACTTGTTATATTTTAAAATCATAATTGGCTCATCATGACACTATCAAACTAATCTTTGAAGGGATTCTGATGGTTTTTACCAATTAATTACAAAAGTTATGATTAATATCAAATATTTGTGATGTCGAAAAAATAATGGTATGTTCAATTCTAACATATTTCAGACAATAATATGAATAAAAGTTGAATTCAAATGTTCTTTGACTTGAAATTTATTTTTATTTTGGAATGTTCTATATTTAAATATTCATAGTTTATATGTATATATTTTTCAAAAACCATAATCATTACATCCAGCCATGAATATTAAATCGAAAATTAAACCAATGGGTTTGTTTTTATTAAAGAGATTCTCTAACTTGTTAAAAATGATGAAAACCCTAGATTGAGTTTAATATGGCTACCTAACTATTTGTATTCATACAATATCACATATACTCATTGAAAAATAAGTAATGATAAATATATTTTAGAGGATGTTAATGATAAAAATATTGGTTTAGTTACTAGTAATTATCAATTTGTGTATAGTAATTTGTAATTGAATACTATATATTGAAATTCATACAGTTGAATATAACATTAAAATTATTAATATTAAAATATTGCTTTTTATTTCTTTTATGTCCCAATAATTAACTTATAAACATGAGAAAAGTTATAAAGTTGTTAAACTAATGAAAATCATGATTTCAAATAATTTTTAAGATAAAAATTTGTTAATTATATTTTGAACATCTATAAATCTGAATATGTTTTCATATCATTTAAAAATAATGGTTTGATAGTTTGCTGTAATCATATATAAAAGTAAATTTTGTAAGATAATTGATATTACAATTGTAACTATCTATTTTGAACAAAAAGGTTGGCCATAAAATCAAATCAAAATCTTACAAAGCATTGAATAATATGAAAAACTGTATGATAATATACCACGCAAAATAGTTTAACAGATTTGAAGTAATGTAATGGTTTTGTTAATGTTTAATTTGATTTTATGATTAATTGTTTGTTCAAAATAGGTGTGTTAAAATTGTAATTAGGTTAAAATAAAACAATTGATTTGGCTATTATTTAAGACTGTAATGATTACAAAAAACTATTGAAGTATTGATAATTATATTAAAAATATTATTTATTAATTTCTAATGATTATTTCAGGTATAAATGAAATTAATGCTGAATCTTTGAGTTATTTAGGTTATTAGTAAATTATTTTAATAATCTCATCTAAGAGGAATACACTTAGATTCTTCGAATCATGATCAAGATTGTAGATTTATAAAGTAAAAGATACAGATTTATATTGTGTTTAACACCCACTTCATATACTGATACATATACTTGCAATTTCTTCTATATTTTAGGAAAGTTAGAATCTAATATACTTTATTTATTATTATGCATAAGTTTGTCCATAATGTACTGATTTTAAATTTATTTAATCATATTTCATAAGATTACTAATTCCTTCTAATCAATTAATAATATTTCATTTATTTTTAAATTTCTCACTAATAGAATATATTAATATAAGTAAATTGTCCAAAAAAGATTATGTATATAGTTTCTAAATCATATCCTATATATTTTTTAATGTTAATTCACCAAAATACTATAACAGGAGTATAAAGCGAGTATATTAAAATATGGTACGATTTACATTATACTTTAGATCCAATCTTATATCTTTATGTTTCATTAAAATATAATCTGCTTACAAGCTCAATAATCATCCAATATACCTACCAATAAAATTAAATAGTGAATGGATGCTGATGAGGGTATTAAATAACTTAATAATCCTCTTAAGACGGATGATAATATTTGTAATCAAAATATAAACATGCGTTTCAGTATTTTAGCTTATTTACAAGTTCTAATCGCTACTAATAGCTCGGAAACATCTCCTGAGTTAAAAAATAGTACAGTTAAATCATATGAACCACCAAAAGGTCTTTCAATATGGCATTCCTTTAAACTAATGGATTTCTCTAAACTGATTCATATACCAGATACAGTGGTCACGGATTTGCTACGCTTGAGAGATAACGTACCACATGTAAAATTAAAAAGCCCTACTAATGTGACTATTCCACCCCCAGAATCTATCAAATATGCTGCAATTTATGCTAAACGAATTTTTTGTTATTTAACAGATAAATTCTACTTCAATTGCGTATTGGGATGTGATGGATTTAAAATGTTAAAGGTATTCGAAGGGAAAATAACGGCTAGCCTTGCTGGGATTGGTATAAACGAATACACAAAAGAGATCGTTGTTATGCATCGAGGTTCGGTAATGCTACGCTCTTGGATTGTAGACCTGAACTATTCATTAATATCAGTGCCCATATTCCCAGACCCTATTAAAGTCAGTTCAGGTTTTTACAAGGTATATGATGAAATTCAAGTTAATTTGAATTCTTATTTGTTAGAAGTACTTAAAAGTCCAAAATATAAGAATTATAAAGTCATTTTTACAGGAATTAGCTTAGGAGGGGCTACTGCAACTCTACAAGCTGTCCATCAAGCAGAATTAATTCGATCAATGGGTCATGAGTTGGAACTCTACGTGTTTAATTCCCCAAGACCAGGAAATCAAGCGTTTGTAGATAAGTTTGTTTCTTTAAGAATCTCAACTGCAAGGTACACCAATAAGGGTGATGCTGTCCCTCATTTTCCTCCCCGTGCACTAGGTTATGTTCACATTCCAGGCGAAGTTTACACACCATTTACTGAAGGTGGAGAAGGGTTAAAAATTTGTAGTCAAGAGTATACCGAAGATCCAGAGTGTTCCCAGTCAGCAGTGCATTCTATTAATCCTTTGGATCATCTGTTCATTATGAATCATAATGTTATTCCAAGATGCTAAATCTCTCTTCTTTTGAATTCTTGTAAATTCCTTAGAATTGTCAATCATGCATACTATGTTAGTACATAATACCACAATCACTCCATAATCAGAATGATCCACAGTTATTTACAATTTAACATGATTTATAATTCCAAGTAATTTTAATAAACTGTTTCAAATAATTTATAAGATTGTTTTGAAATAAATTTTTGATTTATTACTACACCTTTCAAAATTAATGCATAGAAAAACTTAATATTGGATTTTACTGTTAATATTATTTCCTGATTTTCTTTCAAAAGAGTGGTAACATTGATATTGCATTATGATTGAAATTCGGAGTTAATATTTTAAAATCGTTTGGTAAAGTTTTAAGTAATAGATTTATTATTAACCTTAAGATTAAACTATATAATTAAAATTTTTAATTTATATTAATAAATAATACTTTTCAATGTATTTTATTTATATTAGTTAAATCAGAAATTAATTTAATAATTATGACTTTTTTATTATAATGACAATTATAATTTAATAATCTTGAGAATAGAATTTTACCTGATTATTTAAAATATAAAGAATTAAATTAATATTTGTAGTCTTATAATGAAACCTAATTTGAAAGCTGGGGGAATATATATATATATATATATATATATATATATATGATAACAATATTTATTATAATTCAATCATCAACATTATTTCACATTTAAATATGAAAATTATTCAGTATATCCAATGATTATATATCCTGATGGAAAGTATAGTTTACCATTTACCTTGCAATGAATTGTATATGATTTATTTTAAAATTATTAAATATCGTCTAAACAATTGTGTTTCAAGTTGATATTCATTGTGAAGATTCTCGAATCATTTTTCATAAATATAATTGTGCTTATTTAATATTAAAGTGAAAACAGTTTGTATAATTGGTCTTTTTAATTACAGCTATCAAATATATTTAGTCCGATAAAGTACGTGGCTAAGGATAAACTTGATACAAAATTGTACTTCTATGATATGTTTGATTATATCGTAATAAAGATGTGAAAATATTATTTTGTTTTATAAAGTTACAGAAGTTTATCATTGTATTTAAATATCTTATTAATATATATAGATAAAATTATAGTATTAAATAGAAAGTTTATACTAAATGATAATAATATCTTTATATTGCTTTTATCAAATCAAATTTTTTTTATAATTTGTATATTATATAACAATATTATGGAAAATATTTATATTACTAAATATTAATATATCTAATTTTTAAATTCAAAATAAAATGTGAATATATGTATGTCTATATTTCATTTTAATTATGGGAACCAAGTTTTGATCAAGTCTAAAATAATATAATTAATATTTCTATCAAAAAAGCTTTGGTTAATAACTAAAAACTCTTGAAGAATATATATATATATTAAAATATATACTATATATGGATCTTGTTGTTTGAGTATTTAATAAAGCATAAAATGATTTGATATCCCAATAATTGCAAATTACAATTATTAAAACTAGAAAATTTGATAAATATCTATAATTATTTATTCTAACAATATAACCAAATCTCTTAAATATACAGAATTTCAAATATTATATTTTTAGTTAAAAGGATCTGATAAAACTCGCATTCAATTTATTATTTATCCTGATTATATAATAGTCGATTCAAAGATTTTAAAGTTATAAATAATCGATATATTATGCTTATAATGAAATAATGAATTTTGATAGATTGTTCATAATATTATAAGCTTCAATAAAAATATCTTTTCAATTATATTTTCCTTCATTTTTTCTAATTTCTATATCTTACACCAAAAATTAATGATCAATTGTACACTTGCGTGAATCCAAATAAATAAAAAACCTAATAATAAAAAATTATGTTTAAATTCTTAATTTCATTCTAATAACTTTTTACAAGAAATTTTTGCTATAAAACAACTATAAAATTATGTTCAAATATTAACTATGAATTATTTTTTTATAATAGTTTAAGAAATAAAAATTACCTTAAAATGAATCAATTTAATAATATTACCATAGAATTAAAAAAATGGGAAATTTTTCAATTTTTGATTTTTTAAACTTATTATTATTTTCAAATAAAAAAATATATAAAAAACAAATAAAAAAAATAAATAGTTTTGAATTATATATATATATATATATATAATTTTTTTGATTAAAAAATACTTTTTTAAAATTAGTTGTTTAATTTAATTATGCTTAAATTAAATAATAATTATTAAAAGTCTTTTATTTTAGTATTAATAAAACTAAAATATGAACTCTTTAAAATTATTTAAAATATATAAATGGCTTTTAATAATAAAGTATTATCTAAATTAACAATTTATTATTAAGTAAATTATTTTAAGATTAAGAGAGAAATTATCTAAAACCTATTAAAATTTAAAAGACTAATTTCAATTGTTATTTTTTTAATTATATATAATATAAAAATTATTTCAAGAAATTTCTTTTTATTTTAATTAAAAATAATCAAAATACTTTAATATTAGTTACATAAATATTTTATATATATTAAAATTTAAATTAAAATTAAATAATAAAAATATAAAATAAATATCTTATTGTCAAGCTTGAATGAATAGCTATTGAGCTTAGGCTCTAAAAGCCAATTATAATGTTTGCTAAAGCTATTATATATATGAAATACCATCAACATAGTTAATATTCTATAGTAAATACCAATCCTAATTCTAAAAGTCAGTCCTAGTGCTTTAGCTACATTAATTTATATAAATAGACAATAGTATAAAATTAGATATAGGCTTAGCAAAAATATGGGAAAGTTATTTAAAGCCTTATTAATCTTACTAATGGATAAATTGTCATATAACTAGTTACATATTATTATTTCTTAATTTAATGTAATTATAGTTAATTCTTAAAATAATTGGTTTATATTAAATATTAATTTATTCAATAATGTCAGATATTCTGCTTAAAGTATAATCTTTAAGTAGAGGGGTATTTATATGAATTAATTAGTAATCAGATATAAAGGTTCATTCTAAGTTATGAGATATATTATTAATCTATTATTAATTATTATATTAGTGATTTCTAAGCATTGCTATACAAAACTTGTTTTGTCAGGTGTTGATTTGTAATTTAGCTTAGGTAGAATAGATAATAGTCATCTATAATAATAACAGGGTTTTAGTTAATTATTAATATTAATAGTAATGAAATTAAAATATTATAAGTGATATTATAAAATAGTTTTAGGAATACAACACTTATAATATAACTAAAGCTTAAAAAAAGATAAAATAGTTATTATTAAATAAAACTTATTAAAGTATAGTTAGAAACTAAAGTTTTTATAATAAATTATTATAATTGATGAATTGTAATTTTTTTTTATAATTTTTTATTAAAATATAAATCAAAATGTTAAATTAAATTAAATTAACCCTTTTTATAAATTCTTTTAA